>OX392499.1:9589532-9782870 GCA_947623375.1 Apotomis capreana
ATATTTTTCCGTTACTCGTTGTATTTTGCATCTTGTATTTAAGCAGCTTTATTATTTACCAAACCCGTGAATATCGCAATAGGAAATAAATAAATGTCTCTCAAATATCAACACATACATACAATATCAACTATTTATCACCTAATCAATGTTAAATTACAAGCTGAAGTAATCCGGGAAAATGTTTTTGTTTTATATATTAACGAGACAGAAATAATAAGAAGGAAAAAAGGAAGGAAAAACGTAAAACGGAAAACTGGACAGGTGTCGTGGCTTCCCACCTCCGTGGCGACCTGACCTACACCAACTGACTGACTGGCTGATTGACAGAGATACTTGGAACGGACATTCAAATTCAAAATTAGACATGACAGTGTCAAGACAAAATACCACCAGTTCTCGACGGACAGACGACAAGACTGTTCAACAGGTACAGGACAATATCGAACTTATCTTATCTGTTAAGCTTTTTATGATACGCAATATGAATACTTTAGTACTACACACACACACACGGTAAGTGGCTCTCATGTCCATTGGCATTTGGCATTGAAAATCAAAACACGGTAAAAAAATATATAATAACGTAGATTCACAAGAACATACTGTCAAGGAATTGCTTTTCAAATCCACCAATCAGTCATTAATAAATACGGTATTTATGCCGATTGCGTTTGATAAAATATGATTTTTGCCTAAAATCAATATTCTATATTTCAATCGTCGTTTACCAATTAATATAAGCATACTTAGGTACCTGTGGTAACTCGGGGCACTGATACTAATGTAATGTAGCAAAATATTTTATCGACAATTAAATATATCGATGTTACTGTCAACGTCTAAATGTTAATCAATCTGGTTCAGCAGGTCTCCATAGCTATTCAGCGGGGCGGGCTCTTTTAGGTTAGATTAGTTTAAGTTAGGTTATTCTTTATCAGACTTGTACATATTTATAACTTAGTTTAAGTATTTTTTTTAATATTCTGGTGTATTTGTACCTTATTTGATCAAATAATAGTGTTATAATCAACATTTAAATATAATATTTCTTTTTCTCTTCATTTCAGAATGATAACAATAAACGAATTAAAACGTGTATTTATTTGTTTAATTTTTAATAATTTTCATAGTATGCAATAAATATGTTTTCCATATTCGTCGGTACCTATTAAAGATTGCCGTCTAGATGAAAATATCCACTTCGTCAGACATGATATCGCACCGTCTTAAAGTAATCGACAACTTTCAATGAGACATGTATTAATATATATCGACATCTTGATATCAAATCCCTAGAGCGTGCCCCGAGTTAGCACAGGTATGAATATAAGCCGTTAATTTATTTACGTCACCCTAGGCCGTAAGTGAGATTTTCTGCCCGATACGTGAGGAGAAAATCTTACTTCCTGGCCAAGGCAAGACGTACAACTTTACACAAACCACGGGCGGTAACCCATAAAGCCCCAGATTGCATATTTTTGCACAAAAACTAGTTAAGTACTGCTAGGTATGTAATGTACTATTAGCAGGGTGGTTTTCGTTGTACAAGTCAGTCTTCATGATGGAGGGAAAATGTAGGTATATAAGAACGCTTTACAAAAAAAATGTCTTGGATCTTGAGTTCAGTATCGAATGCCATCATCAAAAGTATTTTAGAGGCTATAAAAACAGAATCATGAAGAAAACAACGTTTTTCATGGCTATGCAAGCATTGGCTTGCATAATAAGTAATTTTGTATTGACCACAACGGCACAACTGGCACAAGCGACCACATGCTTGGCAGATATAAGAATGGCCTGCGTACGGTGAACAAGGGCCGAGCTAATAGATACTCGTTAACCAACTGAACTACGGGATCGAGTTAACAGATACAGTACCAGACAGTGGTACATGGTACAAGTCTAGTAATATTGACGAGATATTTGAAAGTGATTTCAGGAGCAAAGCAACGGACAGACCAGAAAGTAGTAAGCTAATAGTAAAGCATAATGTTATACATATTTTTTATTATTGAATCGGCCTGTCCGACCAGCACCTCTTGCACAACCACGCACAACTATGACACGCAACTCTTTCTCGCGCGATAAATATAACCTGCCTCTTCCTTCGCTGTACTGCGAGAGAGTGACGGGCGAGGCTATGTCGCGCGACAAGAGTCGCGATGCGTGTTTGCGCTACATGGGCTCATGAACAAATATTAAAACAAATTACAGGACTTGTAAACCCAATAAATTGTAAAGCGAATAGGTTTCTTGCTTTACAAGTCAAGAATATCATAATATTATGTAAAATAATATACTTCCTTTATTCTTGGTACAAATAAAGTGAAAAGTAGGTACTTATATTTCTGGTGCCAGGTTAATTCTTCATCAAAGGCTTCACATCAAAGGGGTTACGTAATTAATTAAAACATTTAATTATCTTCTTTCGCCTCTCCGCTTCACAACACTGAAATTGTTTATAATGATATACAAAGGTTTGGTTCTCTTCGAATGCCTTATGGCATTAAGTCCGCCATTTGTACTCTTACTTGTGTATTATAGTGTGCAATAAAGTTTAAATAAATAAATGTTAAAATGTTCATACACTATACTATTTATTGACTAAAGTTACAATTTTAATAAAAGTATTATGGACGTTAAATATTTAATTAAAAGTTAATTATGGTAACCAAACGTAAAAAAATAAAAAAATCTACTGCCGATGCCGATTAAACCAAAATTATTAGTTGAACTAAATTGAATTAATTACCTAAATCATTTAAATTGTGTCTTTAATATATTGCTATCACTTATCTATACTACATTACTATATGTATATGGGGCCAACTATCCCCCACGAGGTCTGTAATGTAATTAAGTCTTTAAAAAACACAAATAGTGTCGGGTATGATGGTGTAAACACTAAAGCTGTTAAGCAGGTATCAGACATAATTGCTCATCCGTTAAGTCATATTATCAACCTCTGTATCACAACGGGTGTCTACCCAGAAAAGCTTAAACCTGTTGTAGTTAGACCTCTACATAAAAAGGGAGATAAATCTCAAATTATAGGCCTATTGCCTTGACAACAATTTTCTCCAAAATTGTGGAAAAAATATTATACGAGGCACTTTATAATTATTTAGAGAAATATGACATACTCGCAACGGAACAAAAAGGTTTTCGTAGGCAGAAATCCATAAATATGGCAATTTACGACCTTGTTCAACCAATATTAGAGCAATTAGACAACCGTAACAGTATATGTGCCATATTTATGGACATGACGAAAGCCTTCGATCATGTTGACCACTCAATTCTTTTGAAGAAGCTTAGTGGGTATGGTATTCGTGGCAACATCTTGGATCTGTTTAAGTCTTACTTGAGTGATAGAGAACAATACACCGAACTCTCACAAATCTGTTTGCGCACTAAGCATGTAAAGACTTTTAAATCTGAAAAGAGGCGTATCACATACGGTGTACCTCAGGGAAGTGTTCTCGGACCTCTTCTATTTTTACTGTATATCAATGACCTTCCTAGGCATATTAAATACCCCATGGTCTTGTTCGCTGATGATAGCACTGTAATTATAAAATGTAATAATGTAGAAAATTATGAATATGAAATTAATAACACCATTGATGACATTGTTAAATGGCTTAACGCAAACAATTTATTAATTAATTTAGACAAAACAAAAATTATGCATTTCTACCAGCGTAAACCTCCACCGCCTATTTGTTGTAGATATGAAGAGACGGATATTGAATCAGTCTCAACCACTAAGTTTCTAGGAGTGCACTTAGATAATCACTTGTCATGGAGAGCCCATACTGAACAGGTGTGCCGTAAACTCAATCAATATGCCTACTCTCTCCACAAGTTATCAAAGCGAGCGAGCCCTGATGCCGTATTAACTGCGTATCACGGCTTTGTAGCATCAACGCTGCGCTATGGAATCATATTTTGGGGTAATTCCTCAAGTAAAGAAGAGGTCTTCAAAGCACAAAAAAGATGCATTCGAGCAATGCGTGGTCTCCAGCAAACTGATAGCTGTGTACCACACTTCAAGGAATTGAAAATTTTGACAATGCCTTCTCTCTACATTCTTGAAGCTCTATTATTTGTTAAAAGTAATCAAACAATGTTTAAAAAAGTGAATGTGACTGGCAGGCATATGGAACGGGCTGAGAACATATGTGCAGTTTTTTCAAAAACAGCGTTAATGCGAAAAAGTGCCATTTCGCTCATAATTAGGGTGTACAACAAATTACCACTGAAATTAAAACAATTAGACACGCCTCAATTTAAACGCACCATAATCAAACTACTGTTAGATAAATGCTTTTATTCAATTTCCGATTATTTAAATATTGACACTTTATGTACATAATTATATTTTTTTTTTCTTTTTATATATTTGACATACCATCGCGCACCCTAATTTCATGTATCAATTATTAATTTGCTTAGTATTTAAGAAACCTCCTTAGTTTGTACGCCAACTGGCAAAACATAGTGGACCATTATATTGTATCGAACACCTCTGTATTATTCAGTGTGACCTATGTTTACAAATAAAGCACTTTGAACTTTGAACTTTGAACTACTACTATACGATTACATTACGATTACTATATTTTATATGAATTCAAATATTTGATTTTGTATGCGTAATGGCACCGCTTAAAATATAGAAGGTGTCTAAATTAAGTTGATGACATGGATTTTCAAAATGTAGACACGTGATTATTTCCTCACATATTTGGAAAAAAACATTATACAGGCCTCGGCGGATGTAAATTCGTACGTATCGTCCTTCAAAATTATATGAATCAAGTATAGACTTATTTTCCCGGCCTCTGCAGTAATCTAGGTAGGTAGGTACCTACTATTATTTAGTTGATTTCAAGGTAAAAATTGTCTTTTGATGTTTTCTTCGGATTCGGTAGCAAATTTTAAGAATAATGAAGCACCACGACCAAGTTTAGAAATGAGTTCGATGAAATTTCTTCAAAGTTTAAGTAAATACGATTTTTTTTCTTTATTTCAGTAGGAAGCACCCTCAATGAGAAAGTAATTACGTGACCAAACAAACGATGAAATGACAGCAACCATACATGCACACAGTTACCCTAATTGAAATTGCGGGTTACCGCCGGCCGCAGCCATCTTATATTAAACGTGTAACTCATGTCAAAGCAAGCGGTTACAAAACATGCGTACGTTTTACTCCTAAAAAAAATATACAAACTCTTTAATGTTGTGGCAGCAATATTTAAAGTTTTAAGTGGCTGACTGGTATAGAATGCCTTCAGACATTAAGTCTGCAATTTGTACTTTTTTATTGTGCAAGAAATTTATAAATAAATACTTTTCTATTACTAGTACCTCAACTCAAATAATGATAACAATTGAACTCCCAATACTAATTGACAATATTTCATATTTCTAACGGTGGAAATTGATATAGAGGACGAGAGAGCTCTGCGTCGTGCACACGCGAAAATATTTATTTGATTTATTTTTCTGTATGTAATATAAAAATACATAAAATAACCGAAATTTACGATAACTGGACGTTTTTATGCAAAAAGGAACCAACCCACCTTAAACGTTTGTACTTTATGCGTTCAATGTAAACGGTTTAGATATGTGGATTGGTTCCCTTTTGAATAAATACGTCCAACTATGGTTGGATAGAGTTGTCGTCTTAGCTACCCCCGAAAAAAATAAGGTTTATTGTATAATGTCAAACAAGGTTTTTTTTTATTAGACACCAGGCTAACCTCTCCATTGCATCATAGTTTTAATAATAAAATAGAATAGAATAGAATACTCTTTATTGCACACCTCAAGAAGAAAGAAATACAAATACAAATGACACTAATGAAAATAATTAGTGATCTCAGGAAAAATAAAAGTGATTACCTACATACTCTTTCTAAGCAGAATACAGAAAAGTAATATAATTTTAAAAATATTAAATGTTGACAATCAGGTCGAAATCAGGTCAGGTTGAAATGAGGTCAGTCTGTGGGAAAATTTGAGGCACCAAGGGTCAGAAATTACTATAGAGATAGAACTTTAAGCAAAAAACTAAAGTACATATATATACTCAATGGATTACTCGTGGATACCCGACACAAGGCAAATAAATCAAAATTTAAAAATTATTTATAAATGCACTTATTACAAACACTTGGTGATAAAATTGTTTATTCAAAGTGTCACTCAAGTGTTTAGTAATGAAAATAGCTATCTTTTTAAATGTATTTCATAGAGATTCGTGCCCGCAGGCAAATTATACAAACAGTATTGCAAGGAACTTTTGTCTAAGTAATAATAATAATAAATAATAATAATAATAATTTATTGTACATAAAAACAGTAAACGTTACACAAGTAAAGTAAAAGCATCAAATTTGTACAACAGAGTCAGATACAATAGGTCGATACTTCCGACCCCTGAACTAGGTGGGAGACCTGTGTCTCAGGGGTTAGAGTTCTTCGACTACAAGGTCATAGACAGAAGTACTCAGGAACGTGTAACAGCGTTAACAGAAAATGTAAAACTAAACAAACAAAGAATTCATAAAAAGGTAAAAACAAAAAAAAATACATAAATGGTGATGCACTAATTAAATATTGACACTTGTTACCAGAATTGACAACCAAAAGGGAGATGACAACAGTTGCTTATTCTCACGAAAGAGCCAATAATAGACTCTCAGTATGTTCGTATGAAAGACTTTTTAGCCAATTTTGTAGCTTGTTTTTAATTTCATATTTGGAGAGAGTGTAAATAGATATTAGCTTATTAACTTTATTATATAGTCTAGAACTTAGAGCAGCTGTCTGACGTCGCGCAAATGATGTACGGCAAATGACTGTTTTGCAAACTGAGTGACCATGCCTTCTTAAGATAACGGAGCGATCTAGTGGCAAACATGAGTGTTGGCGCAAAATAGTACGATGAATGTATATTTGTCTAACAGTAAGCTCTTGAGTTTCAGAATAGAGTTTGACAGTTGGATAATCTCTTCTTTTAAAGAGCATTATTTTGAGGATTGCTCTCTGGGCTCTCTCTGCAGGGAGTAGAACAGATTTATAGGTTCCCCCCCAGATGGGTATGCAGTAAGCGATAATTGATTTGCATAGACTTTGGTAGACAAGGGATAATATGTCATATGTAGCAGAATGTCTAAGATCTCTAAAGATGTAGATGAGTCTGCGCATGCGTGTACAAAGACTTTCAATGTGGGCGCGCCAGTCCAGCTTCTGATCAATAGTCACACCAAGGTATTTAGTATGGGGGACGAGGGAAAGAGCTGTGCAATTGCATGAATTGGTTGACGGCACGCAAGTGTGCACTCTCACAACGTCAGACTCAGTAGGTGGAGTTTGAGAATTCGGCAAGCAAAAACGAATCATTTTGGATTTCTCAACATTTAATGTCAATTGGTTAGAAACAAGACACTTCATTACTATGCTGAGAGCAGTTTCAGCGTTAATTTTAGCCTTTTCCCATGTACTGTCGTAAACAAGCAGTGCTGTATCGTCAGCATACGTAAAGATCTCACAGTTGGGCAGTGACGTCAGACAAAGCTCGTTTATATATATCAGAAAAAGCGTAGGGCCGAGAATACTGCCCTGTGGGACGCCAAAGGAGAGGGCTTCGTCACTGCTACAGTAATTGTTAATTTTGACACATTGGGTACGATTTGTGAGATAATCTTCAAAAATGCCGAGTGAGAGGCCACGAATGCCAATATTCTCCAACTTCGAAAGTAAGATGGGGATAGAGACAGTGTCGAAGGCTTTTGAGAGATCCAGGAAGATGCCGTAACATTTAAACTTATTATCCAATTTATTCACAAGAGTATTTGTAAAAGCAATAGTTGCGTCCTCAGTTGAGACTCCTGCTCTAAATCCATATTGGTTGGGGGCAATGACATTGTTTTGGTTAAGATAAGATGTTAATCGATTATTTAGAATTTTTTCCAGAATTTTTGATAAGGAACTTAGAATAGAGATTGGTCTGTAATTTGTGACACTGGCTCTATCCCCACTCTTATAGATCGGATGAACTACAGCCTTTTTGAAGACATCAGGGCGCCCAGAGTTGATTGCTAAATTGCAGATGTGTGTGATAGGGGGAATGAGTGTATGTTTGGCTAATTTGATTACCTGAGCAGGAATCCCATCCCACCCTGTTGTACAATTAGCCCGCAAACCAACTATTATATTTTCAACTTCGCATTCATCGGTAGGTAGGATACATAAAGAATTACAGGGAGAACTGAGACTCGCAGAGAGAGCGCTAGTAGAGTGGGTCAAAATTGGAATTTTAGATGCCAGATCTCGACCAATATTTACAAAAAAGTCATTCACAGCATTTATAGAAGTTTGAGCATCATCATTGAGCTGCAAAAGTTCATTTGGGGACTGCTTTTCGCGGTTGCAATTAGTAATATTTTTAATTGCCGTCCATGTTGCTTTGGGATTATTTTTGGCTTTTTCCAGTTCGCTTCTTTCGTAGGTGATCTTTAGTTTTTTAAGGAGTGTGTTGCAGAAATTTCGATAGCGTGTATACGTAACTTTTAGGGTCAAATTTTCAGGACTTTTTTTGAGTTTAGTATGCATTCTGTCACGATTTCGTATACATCGTACTAACCCTGGGGTCATCCAAGGTTTTAAGATACGAGCTCTCCTTGGGATTGGAGCTAGAATAGTGTGTCTGGTGATTATTTGCTGTAAAATGTTAACAAATAAACTGGCAGCATCATTAACATTATTTATTTTCATGATCTGGCTAAAGTCAGATTGACTTAACTCATTACATATAGCCGCGTAGCTATAACGGGTGGTAAAATTTGGTGTCAGACTATTACTTTTCTTAATTAATAAACATAGATATGTAGGTAGGTGGTCAGTGATGTGTGTATCCAAAACAATGACGGAAGCCGCACTTTAGTTTTAATCAAGATATGGTCCAGGCAATTCTCTAGTCTGGTAGGTAGGAGATGAGCCGGAACTAGACCTAAGCTTGATGTGATGTTTAAGTATTCTTCCGCGTGCCGGTCACTATTGCCTGGTTTAATGTCTACGTTCATATCACCGACGAGAGCTATGTTCGTGAAAGGGTTGAGTAGTTGAACCGTAGCTTCTAAGCTGTTATAGAAGTTAGTTAGATCATTATACGACGGAGAGCGATAAATACAAATAATTGCCAGATTACCGGTAGTGCACACCAGACAATTGCCGTCCTTAAATGGTGGTTCAAATACATTCACAGCTAATGAGTTTTTGACATAAATGACTACACCATCGTTTTGTAAATAATTTTGATTGGTTAGATAGGAACAGTAACCTTGGAGACCAGGGGGTTGGCCAGATGTCATAATCCAGGATTCAGTAAAGACAATAATGTCAAATTCAGTGTTGGTGACGGAAATCTTTGCAATAAATTGATCAAAGTTCTTTTTTAAACTCCTAATGTTAACGTGAATCAATTTAAAACTGCCCAAAAAGTGTAGATTGCTTATTAATGCCACAGTATATAATTAATGCTGTACTTCTCCTTACTTTCTTATATTTTTTGTTTGACCTAATATGGTCAGTAAGTAGTCTGTAAGTGATATTTATGTACCTTTTGTAATAAATAAATAAACAAATAATAAAACATGAGCATGTTTTCCGGGATACAAAATATAAGGCTAATAGATAAGGTACAACCTAAACCATTTTTTCATGTACAAACCTTCTAACTGTTGATGTATAGGACGTTTTACAAAAAAATGTGCATGTACATTTAAAAAAAAATTGTTTCATCTTACGTTAGAATCGTCTGTACATTCAAATTCAAACCACATACAAAAAAAATGTCCAAAAAAGTTTTATGCAATATATTCTTTCAGTGTGTCAGGTTCATAGAAAATATTGAAAGTAAAACAGAGAGCGAAACCGAAAGCGTTGTTAATTCATTTTTTTTTTCTACCGTGACCACAGATTAATATAATATGCCGTGAGATTTTGATTTTAGAGTTAATAATATATAATAAATAATAATAATAATATTATATATCACTGCCGCTTTACAAATAAACCTATCTATGTTACCTATTTAAAATCTCGGGTTGTGTAATTTTACTCTGTTACTATTTACTTATATTATGAAGACGGCACTCTAATAAAAAAAAATGCCTTAGTATTATGAATACACTCAATCGGACCCCAGGAAATGGTTGAAAATATCTATATATATATTACGCGAGGCCTATTTTTGTACATCCCATCAGATCTACAGTTATGGTCCGATTTTGATAAATGATATGTCATTAGATTCGTCCCATGCTGGAGATGTGCATAAAACTCTTGGATTTTTAATTTTTTCCCGAAAAAGTACTGAAAAATGGATTTGAAAAAACTACTGTGCGCTAACCACGTGACATTGACCACGTGACCTGTGATCCCTATTTTGACTTAAGATGACCAAATAATAATAAGCATGATTTGCTCACAAACCTGTAGTAAGTTGTTCAGTATGATGAAATATTATTTTTGAGTCGGCAACATAATATCCGCAACACTTAAAACATGTACGAATATGCAAAAATAATTTTACAGTTTGTTGACAATGAATGACAGTAATCATATTCTGACAACTTTTAATGTATTTTTTATTGGGGGCTATAATGTCAATGATCTAAATTGCCAGGTTGTTTTTCTTTTTAAAATGTTGATATGGAAACTTTTTTCGCATGTTAAAAATGTGGAGGAAAAAGCCGGTTAAGTGTGAGTTGGACTGGTGCTCGCAAGACCAGAAAAACTGACCGTCATTCAAGAATAGATTATTTTTATAAGCGAGTTTTACAATAAATCAATGCAGAAAAAATGTAGTAAGTACAACTAAACGTCATTCAAATAAGTAAATTTATGATAGATTATTTTAAATATGATTATATAAGTCCATCAAAAAAGAAACCAAAGCAAATAGCATGAGTTATGGTAAATTAAATAGTATTTTACTAGAAAAAACTAAGTCCTTCCGCTTGAATGTCGACGGGATGGGAAATGTGGTCGAGTTGAGAATATGGACGAGTTGACAATGTAGCTAAGTTGGGAATTTATCTACATTGGTAATATGGATGAGTTGGTAAAATGGACGAGTTGGAAATGAGGTCGAGTTGAGAATATGGACGACTTGACAAAGTAGCTTAGTTGGGAATGTATCTACATTGGCAATATGGATGAGTTGGTAAAATGGACGAGTTGGAAATGTGGTCGAGTTGAGAATATGGACGAGTTGGCAATGAAGACGACTTGGTAATACGGACAAGTTGGTGATATGGAAGATTACGCAATAAAGACGAGCTGATAATAAGGACAAGTTGGTATTGTAGACGAGTTGGGTGTATCGTCGAGTTGGGAATATGGACGAGTTGGAAATGTGGATGAGTTGGCAATGTGGATGAGTTGGTAAAATTGACAAGTTGGGAACATGGAAAAGTGGGCAGTTTTTTTTTATGTCATAGGGTGAAAACGAGCAAACGAATCGCCTGATGGAAACCGATTACCGTCGCCCATAGACACCTGCACACCTGTGGACGAGTTCGCATTATGGACGAGTTGGCAATGAAGACGAGTTGGTAATACGGACAAGTTGGTAATATGGACGAGTTGTCAATGTGAATGAGTTGGGAATATGGAAGAGTTGGGAATGTGGATGAGTTGGCAAAATGAACAAGTTGGGAACACGGACGAGTGGGCAATGAAGACGACTTGGTAATACGGACGAGTTGAGAATATGGACGAGTTGGGAATGTGGATGAGTTGGCAAAATGAACAAGTTGGGAATATGGACGAGTTGGCAATAAAGACGGGCTGATAATAAGGACGAGTTTCTATAGACGAGTTGGGTGTATCGTCGAGTTGGGAATATGGACGAGTTGGAAATGTGGACGACTTGGAATTGTGGACGAGTTGGGCCTATGGACAAGTTGGAAATGTGGACCAGTTGTATTTGTGGACGAGTTAGCAATATGGACGAGTTGGCATTGTTGATGAGTTGGAAATGAATGCGAGTTGGCAATGTAGATGAGTTGGGTGTATGGACGAGTTGGTAATGTGGACGACTTGGCATTGTGGACGAGGTGGGAATACGGATGAGTTGGAAATGTGGACGAGTTGGCATTGTGGACGAGCTATTATAAATGAATACATAAACAGTTACGCACTACATGATTTCCTTTTTAAAACCTGCGTAGTGAGTGCCCAAATCTGTCGTTTCGATTCATGTGCTTTTTCTGGAAATTGATAGAAATCGATCAAATTGATAAATTCTTCTTTCCTGAAGAAAGAACAACAAATTAAAATTCTACCAATCTTCGGTCCTATGAAAATATGTCAATATTTTTTTCAAGATATGGGATTATTTTTATGAATTAAATTTTTCCATAAAAAATAATATACATTTTATTTGTGGAACAGATCAGCAGATCACATGTCATTAATGCACAAGTTATTTTTACAAAAGAGTTGAAAAAGTTGTCACGATGAAACTGGCAGTTGGCTATCAGGCCTAGCTCTAGCCTGGCATGTTTCAACGTTTTTAAAACATTATTTTAACGTGTTTTTTTACAGTATTTATTCTTCGTTCGCCAAAAACTTCTTTTCGATAAAGTAGTTATTTTCTGTAACACTACCGGATTTCCATATTCTAGCGGCGGTTCGACGCCGCAACGGGCCTCTAGTGTTGTTATATTACTCGAACATATGTACATACAAAATGTGTACGTTAAAAAAAAATGTAAAACACGGAATCCATATCAAATCACTATTAGTCAATCTTTCTCAGTAATTTGCTATAGATGTACTGGACCGATAAAGTGTGGTCTTGCATGCCAGTTATTTGGTGCGCTGGATCTTTAAATTACACATTCCGGAAATTTTCCGGTTTAAGAAATACCTACCGGATTATCTATTTAGAAGATTCCAGATACACCACATTGTCATACATGAGAAAAGGTCCAAGAAAAGATATTCTACAAACTATTTCAACCCACTCAAACAGCCAGTGTATTGTATTTTGTTATTCTAGTATCCTCAAATATCTAAGTGGATAAGTACTAATTAGGCGGGTTCCATTGTAAAGTCTACATCGAAAAACGGCTCCTCGGGTGTAACAAACACGTACAGTCGCATCATTTAGCCAACATTATTTTTGTCCTTTAAATAGGCGTGTTGATTATTTTTTGAAGATGTGATGTTATTGGGACTAAATACTTTTTAAAGTGCTCTAAGAGTCAGAAAATACTGTTAAAGTTCGATATTCTACGGAACGCTGAAAACGCTCTTTATAAATGGCGAGCGAGCCGTGACGTCATTCATCACCCTCGAACGACAACAATATACTGTATGGAAAAATCGCTAATGTAACTATTTACATACGTAGTATTAGTTCGCTGAATAGAGACGAAACCACTAAGGGTGACCTTTTACATACGGTCCGGTAGTTCTGAATTTATATGTTGTTTAGGATGGTTAGTGCGTGTTTAAAATGCAAAATGTTCAAATCTTCCTCCTCCGCGCCCGCCGCCATAGAGAAAAAACAGCCATAGTAAACAGCCGTAGTGATTATTTGTTTCACAACACACGTGTTGTCTCTATTCCTTGACTCTATGCTTTGACGACGCGTTTGGCTCGGTTTAGTAGACACCTGCCTACTGAGTCGGCGGTCCCGGGTTCGAATCCCGGCCGGGGCAAATATTTGTGCAAATATTTGTTCTTGGGTCATGGATGTTATCTATATATGTATTTATATATTTTGTATATCGTCGTCTAGTACCCATATTACAAGCTTTGCTTAGTTTGGGACTAGGTCAATTTGTGTATGATTGTCCCTTAATATTTATTATTATTTATTTATTTATTATTATTCCTACTCTATCACAAGTTTACTTGCGACTGCTCATCTCACTTGTATTTTACCATGTTATTCCTGAGAGCAATTAAAAAGCTATGAGGAATATTCCCGGGGAACATTAGGAGTATCCCCGGGAGTATAGGGAATTTACATTTACTACTGAGTTTTCATATCATTTTATATTTATTATTATTAGTAAACCTGTTAACTACATAATTAACCACATTTTATTAGAGAAAAAACAACATAAAATTAAAAGTATATAACTAAACCTTAACAAACTTAAAACATGATCTAATTAAACCTAACTTAAATTATTGGGACCTAAACTATATGTACATATATCCCCTATGTCGCTACCATTAGGTAGGGTGCCCATAAGGCTGGCCGCGTTACCTCGCTGGATGGCAATGCCAATGCGTTGGGCGAGGAACGAGCCAGCCCTACGATCACCGGAGGACCGGATAAGTAAGTAACTAAGCTTTTTGAAAAGCTTAGTTGCTTCCGGTCCCCACGGTCCTAAGGTCTCCACGGCAAACGCCGCAAATACGTAGCTATCACCGAGAGCTGCGTACTTGCGGCGCTTGGCTGTCTCTGCCGCAGCAGCCGCTCCACCTGCCCTCAACGACGTCGTGCCCAAATGGGACGGCGCTAGGGTATCCACACATGTGGAGTCCCATATTAATGGCCGTCCCTGTTGCCAGGGCACGAGGGTCATTCCGTCGGGCCTCTTGCCATCGTCACGCGACAGGCCATTTGGCTCTAAAGTGGCCGGCACGCTGACGCTGACCAGGGCCCGGCGAATGATGTCGTTGAGGCAGGAGTGGCGGGACAGTCTACCAGCACTCTTTGAACATGAGAGTCCGTGGTGGGCCAACCGAGTGACGAGTGTACCACAATGGCAGCGGTGCGGTTCTACGATATTCGCCCCGAGACGCAGGCCTACGACAGATCGGAAAGAGTTTGGATCCAGGAGGTTCCCGTAATTGGCCGAGGGGTACGCGTGTAGCCAATAACCCGATTCCCTCTCGGAGATTGCCAGAAAGCGGGCCTTTTCGGAAGCTGATGTGCATGTTTCCAAAATGTGCTCATGCACCCGCCGGCAGATCGGTTGATCCCACATTTTTTGAAGGTTCGGACTACACGGGATGTCATTACCTGGGCAGGCCATTTTCCATGCGTCCCTGGCCTCGGACAAACCAGCCACCTCACAACCACTATCACATAGTGATGGATTTAGTATTTTTCCAGTGAGAGGTAGCGTGCTATGCACCGAGGACAGGAACGCCGGTAATGCGACGCTGGAAATTTGTCGTATTCCGAGACCACCGAACCTTACAGGCAGAGATGCGATCAAAAACATCCTGCTATCAATTTTGATGTTGATAATTTTTTCAATTTGATTCCAAATAATATTGTCGAGTTTTTCACAGTAATTTCGAAGTTTCCAAAAGGGGCTACACCGCATAGCATATGTGAATTTAGGGACAAAATGACAGTACCGAATAATAAATATAGCCATATGGGGATTAATTTTCAGAAGGCGGTCCGAAAATGTATGGAAATGATCTATTTTTTTGTCAATAAAATCTGGAAAGGCCTCGTCAAATATTGGCGCACCTAGGAGCTGGAGAGAGTGTTTGGATAGAATTTTGATACCCGGACAGATATTTTGAAAATTACGTACGGTGTCTGAACCTCGGATTGTGTCAACATATAATTCGCACTTGTTATAATTTAGTTCTAAACCAATGGATTCAAATTTAGATCTAATATTTATGAAATCGTTCAGGACAGAATCCGAGTCGCCTCCTAGGGTACCATCGTCCAAGTACCAGGTGTTGAATTTTGACGTAAGTTGAGTGATGCTCGGGTGAATGGCCAAGCTAAAGATGGCCGGCCCAAGCGGGTCACCTTGTTGACAGCCAACAGAGGATAGAATTGTATTGTTTTTGAATTTTAGATGAGAAGGAGAGCTGTAGCATTGCCATACGTATGGATAAATGTTTGGGATGTTCTTGAGGACCTCGCTGAGCATGACGCTTCTATGGACAGAGTTGAAGGCATTTTTAACGTCTAGCTTTAGGAGTGTTACATTATTCGAGTTTTTGAGAAATGTGCGACAGGCGTGGACAGCGGCTTCGCAGCCTCCTTTGCTGCCAAATCCTAGTTGAGTAGGCTGAAATTTTGATTCTAAAACTGGAAGTATATGTCTACAACAAATTTTAGAAGCCAAACGTCTGAAAGTTGATCCTATAGCAATAGGCCTCACGCTGCCATCTTTTTTAGAAAGGGCGCAAAGGCTAGCACCATATAGCGTTTGCGTTACATGCTCATCGACTTTACCACTAAGCATCAGGTTTACTAACCGAGTGATGCTGGCTAGCAGCTCACTTCCGTGGCTCCCTGATGTGTGTGTTAGGAGGTCCTTCAAGTGTTGAGGAGTGATCCCGTCCAAACCACCAGCCGAACCGTAGTTGAATGACATGATTGCCGCAAGAATGGCGTCTTCTGACGCAACAAGTCCGGGCAGTGCGGTGTCTGGAGGGGCAGGAAGCTCAGGTGTTAGGGGAGCTGGTGGATGCTTACTCTCGAGAGCTGACAGGGTGTCCGGGGAATCTGGGGCCGATGTATCGCTGGAGAAGAGAATGCGAGCAGCGCCACGGAGGTCACCATCGTTAATTTTAGTTTCTACTTTTTTGAATATGTTGCGTGAGGGTGAGGGCGCGCAAGAGGGAGACAGAGAAATGGGGTGAGAGCAATTATGTTTGATTTTACTGGTTAATGTTTGCAATTTGGAGGATGCGCTATGATCGACGTGTAGGATGTGATAAGAGAATGTAAGTAATTTTTCCCAAGCGCATGGTGTATTTAAAGAGACACAGTCGTCGATCGCTTTTACAAGGCATTTGGCGACAGTCACTCTCGCCCCCCTAGGGATCCTCTTTAAAATGGGTATAGATTCTTTAAGTGAGCTTAATTTATCAGACAGAAAGGGGGGTTGGAGAGCGGATGCCGCGGGAGAGTGAGGGGTAGATGGCAAATGTTGTGCTGGTTGACTACGGCAATTGAATTAACCACATAGATAAACATTTTCTTATATATACAAAAATTTCATAAAATAAACGTTATTCATGTACTAAACATAAATTCCACTATATTCCCCTCAGGGGGAATATTCCCGGTAACGGCCCATCACTAGTCGTCGTCTAGTACCCATAACACAAGCCTTCTTGAGCTTAATTTGGGACTAGATCGATTTGTGTGAGGTTGTCTGATATTTATTTATTTATTTGATTTATTTACTTACTATAGTTAAAACCTAATGACCGTTGAATATGTATCCAAAGAAACCAATTTGTGTACACATAGTACGAGTATGTACGTGAAAAGTTGAAGGCTGGAAAATGGGATTGTATCGGTTATAACCAAAGGGCGGACAGTAGATGCGATATACGTTAAAATGTCAAACGATATATGTACTCGTATACGTAATATGGATATGACTACAAAAACTGCAGACATAAATGTCAAACGATATACGGAATATGGATATGACTACAAAAACTGCATACATAAATGTTACTCGAAATTTAATAAGACTTATCCATGTTATGCTTTTGTCACCATATTGCATCCTTCCACTGTCCGCCCTTTAGTTACAATGGAAGACGTCTAAGTTTTTAGACAAGGAATATTTTATATGGAACATAAATTAATTATTATACCAAATAGTTACGTAAATTAGATTTTCGTGAGAATCATATTCCATATGTCAAGACATCTAAGTTTTAAGACAAGGAATGTTTTATATGGAACATAAATTAATTATTATACCAAATAGGTAGGTACGTAAGTTAGATTTTCGTGAGAATCATATTCCATACTTACTAATCACTGGAATAGGATTCTAGAAACTTCAGAGAGAGAAGTACTGAGCTTTAGATATAAATGCTGAATAGAAAAAGCGTGGAAAAAGCTCGTGTACGGTGACGTCACGACGCGCGCGTCAGAAATAGATACTAAGTGTATGGAAGAACAGGTATTTTACAATGCGCTTAATTCTTGTAACCACGCTGTCTTGAACTATATTTATGTAAATACGTATAGCTATAATATAATATACTTATATTGATGTTTATTTGTGATTTTTTTTATAGTTTCAATAGTTTTACAGAAAATCACACAATTAGTTATTGTAATGATTTTTTAAGGTCGACTTTAGCATTTTTTTAAATGGTTTATTTTTTTGAGTTAATTTAGCGTCAGTGAACTGGTTTAGCATTTTTTTAAATGGTTTATTTTTTTGAGTTAATTTAGCGTCGGTGAACTGGTATACCTAAAACCATTATGACATCTAACTTAATGCATATATTTTATAAATGACCGAAAAAGAAATATTTTAATGATCGTTATGAATAGTGAGCCCTCACAAGTAATTTGGTTAACAATGTTTACCTGGCGTTATGGACGTCGATGGCTGTTTTGCTACGCCCTAGTAAATTACCCACTCACATCCTACTTGTTATAATAAAAGATACATTGACATTATTATAAGAACAACTTCCTACGCGAGATTATTACATCATAATATTTATTAGGCCTAACACGATTCGTTTCCCGTGGGACCTAAAAAACCTCGCCAGTTTTAGTTTTATGGAAGGATCCCTTATTTATGCGAATACATGTTTCTGCTTTCTATATCAAAAGGTTTGTAAGGCAGAGCGTTAATGGATCAGCCATATACTTCCATACTGTTTAAATATGGGTTATTCCTAATTGAGGATTTAACCCTTAAATGCATACAATTACACAATTTTTATTTCTGAAATGACGTAATTAGCAATGTAAACCACGTCAGTTTGAGACTTTGAGACAATCTTGACAAAGTCTTTATTCACAATATTCAGATTTTGACTTGAGTCATTTGAGTAACGTGTAGATAATTATACATCAAAATGCATTTAAGGGTTAAAAGGGTAAGCGGTAACCTATTTAGGTTAGAGCTCACCCTTTTAATCTACTAGCTGTAATCTACTACCTTTTAAATGCCATGTCATCGACATTACAGATAATGAGCATTCTAAATAACAAAAAAAAAACAAATATTTAATTAAACCATTCATACAAAAATCAAAGCACAAAGCAACATTGCAAGGCCCGTAGATACCAGGAATCGAACCCGGTAGGTACCTCTGGATAACCGGTCCAACGTGTCGATTACTCCACCACCCCAACGCCAGGAGCCCTTATAAAAATTGTGGTGTTTACACAATTATACATAAAAAAACATTGTTGTGCCACAAATAATGGATTCATCAAAATTCGCAGCCCGCCTGTATAAACTGTGGTTGTTTTTAGTGCAATAAAAATAGATTTCATTCTGATTGGGGCATCGAGGCGAACCGTGCGTGTTGGTGTGCGGCTTAACAAAACACTCGTCTGCCATCGCGCGTACCAAAAATAAATTATTACAGCTTATGTATATTTATACTAATAGCCAAACTATTATTGGAACTGTTGATTGAAAAGTGTTTATCGATGATAATGATAAAAGATAAAGTAGGTAGCCACGCGCGCTGCAAAGTGAAAGGTCACACTACACGTGAGTTTAATTTAGCTTCGTATCATAAGGCGTATCCCTCGGTCAGGAATGAAACTATGTCATGCACGCATAACAATTCCATTTGTATTGACTCCCATCAATAACATTTTCACAAATCCAGCATAATACATTAAATACAATAAATCCTATCCTCTATTCCCTCACACCTCGCCAATTCTAACGTTGACGTCTGTCATCGTTCCCGCCATCGGTTCATAGAGCAGTGGACCTGCCAAGTCTATGGCTATTAATCATGTTTTATATTTTATAACATTATAGTGGTCCGAATTATTAAAACAAATACAACAATCAATAAGGTTTGACTATCCATATTTAACGGACCTTACAGTATGAATATGAAGGTAAACTGACAAAATATTCATTTTGGCATAAGACGACATTATACATGGTATATATATACCTAAACCATGTATGTGTGTGTAGAGGACTGAAAACAGTAGCTGCGTGTGTGGATTTAAGGGCGGCGTACGACACGGTTTGGATTAGTGGCTTGCTGCACAAAGTGGGAAAGATCATACCCTCTGCAAAAATCCTCCGGCTATTGGAAAAAATGATGGGGTCCCGGCACATAACTGTCTTTCTGGACGATAAATATAGTAAATACAGGCTCCTGAAAAATGGCCTCCCTCAAGGCTCAGTTTTGGCACCCTTACTTTTTAACATATACACGAGTGACATGCCCATTACTGAATGCCAGAAGTTCCTGTATTTTTTGACGACATCGCGCTCACGACCCAAGCAAAGCAGTTCGAGACAGGTGAGGCTGTGCTCACGCGAGATCTTGACGCCTTGAGCCAATACTATGCTAAATGGAGACTCTGTCCGAACCCTTCCAAAACCGAGGTTACAGCGTTCCACCTGTCAAACAGCCTAGCAAATAGAGAGGTAAACGTCAGCTTCTGCGGCCAAAGACTGTACCACAATTCCAACCCTAAATATCTGGGTATCACTTTGGACCGATCATTGACCTACAACACCCACCTACAAAGTCTGGCCCAAAAGGTAAAAACCAGAGTAAATCTGTTAAACAGATTGGCCGGTACCTCGTGGGGAGCCCGAGCTGATGTTCTGCACACTTCCGCTCTAGCTCTTGTTTATGCGCCAGCAGAAAACTGTGCTCCAGTGTGGTACAGAAGCGTACACACTGATAAGGTCGACGTCCAGCTAAACCGTGCCATGCGAACAATCTCAGGCAGCCTGCAACCTACTCCCACCAGATGGCTGCCTGTTCTGTCACATATCGCCTCACCAGACCTCAGGAGGACATGTGCAGCAGCACGAGAATGGGGACAAGCGACAACGCAGCAGCTTCCCATCAGGAAAACGCTGGATCATGTGCCCCACTCGCGATTGCAGTCTCGCAGACCTATCTGGTCCGACTACCGGCTACAGCACCAAGGTTTTATAATCCACAAGGAGTGGAAGGGACAGTGGCACGAGCAAGGCGGCGCCCCAACTACCGACCCTACCAAAATGCCATCTGGACTGAAGGAACACCGCAAGATCTGGGTTACTCTAAATCGCATTCGCACTGACGTGGGCCGGTGTAGCCATAACCTGCACAAATGGGGTATCTCATCGACAGCGTCTTGTGACTGCGGAGCGTCAGATCAAACCATCCGCCACATCGTCGAGGAATGCCCTAGGAGACGTTCTGCCGGGAGCATTGAAGACCTACTTACACTTTCACCAGGCGCTAGGGAGTGGCTACTTAATTTAGACATTAAATTATAAATTTGTAAATAATTTTAGGAATGAATGCCATACGATAATAATAATAATGAATGTGTGTAATGTTTACGCCCAAAACGATTCGTATGAATCTTTGACTCATTGCATTGTAGTGCCGCTTGTTGTCTTTGTTTTATACCTAGGTAAGGCTCAGGAGCGTTTCAACTGTTTCTACACCAGGTCAGGAAGTTAGTCAGGGTAGTACATTAGGACAGACTCTGTCCCTGGTCATGATAAATGATTTGCCCAAAGTTGTAAGGGCAGCTCGGTGCCTTATGTACGCGGACGACCTGAAACTTTGCCATGAAGTAGAACAAAGTTATGACTGTGGTAGTCTACAGCATGACATTGATGCCGTGGCTGAATGGGCCGATACCAGCAAGCTGCACTTTGACAACTTGAAATGCAAAGTCATTACTTTTTCCAGGACTTAGGGCACCTTTTCAGGCGTCGTACTCGACCTTCAAAGTACCGAGCTAGAACATGTGTTCGAGATCCGTGATTTAGGGCTGACTTTGGATACACATCTCAATTTCCACCAGCATGTTGTTAATATTTGAAAAAATGCCTTGAAGACACTAGGATTTATTATTAGAATGACCTCCCAATTTAAAAGTGTCAAGGTGGCTGTGTTGCTATGCAAGGCCTATGTGCGCAGCAAACTTGAATTTGGAGCCATAGTATGGGCCCTTATAAATCCAAAAACATTGATCTTATCGAAAAACTACAAAAAAAGTTCTCAAGATTCCTGTATAATAAATAATAAATCGTTCGGGTACTACCCATATTTATATCCCTCTCGCTTCGTCTCGGGTATGACAGGGCTAGACTCACTAGAACTGAGGCGTAAACTATTTCTGTTGATACACTATTACCAATTATTACACAAACAGTAACTAACAATTACGGGGTGAGACAGGGACGTCTTTTAAAAAAAAAAGAAAATTACTTTCACTATATTTATTCGTAGGAAAACAATAAAAACTTAAAATGCCGAACCGACGAGAGTTGTCGTCACGCTCACGCTCGTTATGGCCCAATTTTTAAATGAACAAATGAGATATATTGTAGGAGAAGCCTGGCAATTCACGAGGTGACGATGTTTACATAATAATGGACTGGTACAGAATTACTGAATATACGAAATATACCTAGTTCACTGACCTCGGTTATTAGGTAGAAGTACTGTTTATGTAGGCGGCTGGAATCGTCCGCTCAGGTACCCGAGGCCCGCTGACGATGAATCCTTGAGCTATAGGTACTGAAGCTGAGTTGATGCATGAGGGTTCTGAACTGACGAATTACTCTTCTACGCTGATGTTCTGAGGAGTCTGAGCTGAGCCACAACGCTTCTTAATGATGATCTGAGAGGCCTGAACTAAGCCATAACGCTTCTTACTGATGATCTGAGATGTCTGAACTGAGCTGAGACATAACGCTTCTTACTGATAATCTGAGACATAACGCGTGTTACTAATGATCTGAGACATAACGCTTCTTACTGCTGATCTGAGACATAACGCTTCTTACTGATGATCTGAGACATAACGCTTCTTACTAATGATCTGAGACATAACGCTTCTTACTGCTGATCTGAGACATAAAGCTTCTTACTGATGATCTGAAATATCTGAGCTGAACCATAACTGAGAAATAACGCTTCCGTGTTGACGGTCTGAGAAGTCTGCTGAGGCCTGAGCAGTCTTGCCTCGCCTACCACTCGCATTAGCGATTCCCTTTCCTATTCTATCAAACAAGTTACTATCTGATCTCTGATCTGTGTAAATGATCCTGATCTCCCGGTCAGTGTTATCTCAACTTCATGACATAATTGTTGGTATTACAATAACTAATTCATTAATCACTAGCAGCGTCCTTCCACCTCGTTTCGTTCCCTCTCAAAAACTGCCCGCCATCTTTTCGTTGTCATGGTAACGTCACTTACGTAGATGCTAGCGCCACCTCTGCGAGAAGCGCTGATATTTACATGTACATTCGCGATAACTCGCGTCCAATCCATTCTGGCGTTTGTGGGAAATAATGTTTATTTATTTATTTATTTTTATTACAAACAAACAGTCTTACATGGTTGTAGGTGATACAGTCACCTTTGCAACAACTTTGCAAATTGAAGACT
Organism: Apotomis capreana; assembly: GCA_947623375.1. Classification (NCBI taxonomy): domain Eukaryota; kingdom Metazoa; phylum Arthropoda; class Insecta; order Lepidoptera; family Tortricidae; genus Apotomis; species Apotomis capreana. Next base: position 9,612,942 of record OX392499.1, read on the forward strand.
TACAGTTTCCTGAACGAATATATAGGTATCGTAATGCAAAATGACACTTAGCTCCTGTTGCATTGACGTCAATGCAACAGCGCGACTCAGCAGTTTAATTTTATATATCGACTCCCTTATTTTAAAGATATAACAACCCCCCGTTAACATCGATCATCATATTTAAAGTGATGAGAGATTTTAACCATCAGCGCGGTTGATTGGACTGACGTTGGAAAACTGCGGACAAGACAATTTATAAGTATTATTAACTAAATAAATGTATAAGATAACATGCAGGATAAAACATTTTAAAAGACTTAACTAACTTAATCTAATGGTTATGAGCTTTGCTGCTAGTTATGAGGATGTTTCTCTTCACTGGAGATGGAGAGAAATGGTCCTCATCTGCGGATGAGGATTCTGCGGCTGCTTCCTGTAGGTACTACTACCATGTGTGTGGATGGTTTTTCTACAGTTTTTGTATTATGACATTGATTGAATATCTATACGCAGCATCCTACTTCCGATTTATTATTCTTACAGAACCAATTTTTACTTTTATATAACACTAGCTTTTGCCCGCGACTACGTCCGCGTTTAACTTGGAAGTATGGAAGCAACCTCGTACAACACGATAGATATTCACCTAATCACCTTAATTAATAAAAGGGATTATTAAAAGCGCCTATACAAATGTAAAGAGCAATTGTGCTTTTGGTCTAATCATTACATTTCCTACAAGGTCATCAATGTCATCATGAATTACTTACTCACTTTTCAATCTTTTTAGGGATAATTTCCAGGATGAACACTATCCTATGTCCTTCCTCGGATCTTAAACTATCTCCATGCCAAATTTCATCAAAATCGGATCAGCGGTTTAAGCGTCAAGAGGTAACAGACAGACAGACAGACAGACAGACACACTTTCGCATTTATAATATTAGTATGGATGAATAACAGAAATGAAACAGTAATTACATAGGTGAAAAACATATAGTGCATGCCATACCTACTGATGAAAGTGAGATTTTATTTAGCTCTTCTTCGAACGAGGTTAGGTGTATGCTGGCAGGTACTAGGGAGTCTAGGTTATTAGTTATCTATTCGAATAAAAAGGTAACTTGGTGAGGGTTTTATTTAATTTAGATCTTTCACAACAATCATCTAGTACAATATTGAAGTCCGATACTTTATTAGTAATGTTTAGAAGAGTGCTTTCGCTAGTCGGGGTGAACTGTAAAGTTTTGTAAAAAGCTGTACAGGGTTTTGGCAAGGTTAATATACCGGTTCCGAATAAAACAACTTCGGTATTGTCAGGTTGATTTTTGCAGGTAATGTGGGTTTGGAAATGTTTAATAAAAATAGTATCTCATAATACAGCTCAGCGGCAGCCTATGTATGCTTAAAATATTTATAAAGGTGCACATGTGAATAAAATTCGTAATAAAAGGCAACTAGTGCTCTCTTAGTCAGTTGGTATTCAGCCCTTATAACTCCTGTTACCCTTTATACCACCGCTAAATTGCTCGTAAGCAGCTTTTATGCAGCAATGTGAACTTAGGGCTGAATAATTTGTGCCCATTTAAGAGCTTTAAGGTCTGTATAAGGTCTTATACAGTCTTATATTTCTCGATAGATTAATGAAGTTTTCATCAAAATCAAAACCCGTTCAGCCGTGTTCACGTGATACGCGGTCAAATAAACAGACATTATTCCACCAAACTGAGGACAGTTTGTTGGCAGATAAAGCGAATTTAAATTTAAGTTAATTGTTCCTAGATAACGTGCTCGTTTGTAATTTTAGATCATTTGCACTAAAGACGTTTAGAACCAATGTTGGGTGTCATTCATTACATCATTCCCAGAATGTGCAAAGAGCACAATAAATTATTCAAGGTATGTCAAACAGATATATAAATATAGCTATATATATATCAAATAAAATATATATATATATATATTTGATATTTATGTGGTATTTGGTTTTTAAATTTAACCGGTCAATCAGAATCAGCACTAAAGCAACTACTGACATAAACTATTTATGTCAGAAGTGCGGGCGATCGTACTATTTGTACCTGTTGGCAACCTAATAATAATAATAAAATAAAATAAATCCATTGGGTCAACATAATGCTTACATTTCTCATAATTGTTGTGTATAGTATAATAACTTCACAAATGATATCTATAGCAGAAAACTTCAAGTGATTTACCTAAACCACCCGTAATAGTTTGCTAGAACATTCAACGATGTTAAGACGTATAGCCTGGCAAGGGATTTTACGACCAACGCCATATTGCCGATTTTCAGTGGTACTAAATTACTTTACTGGCAACGATACATTTTTGGTGACTGACGTTGAAAGTCGGCGAATGTCACTGATATAAACAAAGAGGAAACAGGACGAAATATTCCGCAAATTTCAAGTACTTTTTGCAAAGTAAAGCCAAAACTATCCACAGTGATGAAAGTCAAGTTTTTTCAATAGGATTCAGTATTTATTTCGCAAGAAGAACGAAGGATTGAGCAGCATTCCGGTAAACAATGTTTTGAATTTTAATAATGACAACATCCTTGACTGACGTTTAATAATGCAAATATGACGTATGCACATTGTTGCCATATGGAAGCTGTTTATAGCGCCACTATCCCTGGGCTGGACCGACGCTTGCTAGGCTATACAGTTAGTTACAGGATAACTAGCGTACGCGTGCATCGGTTAAGGGGTTGCTATGGCAAATGAGGAAATGGGAAAGGTCATCCCCGACGTTCCAATATATTATCAAACCTCGTTTAGAAAGGGATTCGTGAGTACGGTTCGCGCGTTACAACAGTACTTACCTACTTATAAATGATTAAATATAATCATAGGTCAATCTTTGATATCTTCATAAGTGCATTAGTCTTGATAATAGAATTAATAGATTTACAGGGTATGCTTTGCATATTACAAAATACAAAATAAATTCGCCAGATAGGTATATAGGCGGCTGTCTTTTTGTGACGGGTATGATCGGGATTCACACTCTCGAGTTGAGGCGTAAAATGCTGCTTATGGTTCATTATTATTGTCTCCTCAATAATAAAGTGGATCCGACTGTCCTGCAACGTATTGGATTGCTGGTACCGCGAGAGTGCGGTGCGGGCGGCTGCTGGCGGGCCCCGCCATGCGCACCCACCGCGGCGCCAACGCCCCAACGACGACAGCGATTACTATTACTACTTACTTGCTCGTAAATCAAGGGTTTGATATTTTTTTTTTTCTTTTTAATAATTAAAAATAGCCTGTCCAGGATATTTTTAGCAAACCCATTTTTAATATATTTTCTAATATACTAACTTCATTATAAAATATGTTTCATTCTATTATCAGCTCGGTGAAGATCGATTTAGCTTCGGATCTTAGACTAATATAGAACCGACTCGTATGAAACACTAATTTATCCATTTATTTTGTTCATACAGGTGATGATACAGACAGCTCTGATGACGGTGGTGTTATGTATATTGTTTCTGGTCTTGCTAAAAGTAATTATTTACAACATAAATTTATTTATACATTTATTTTCTTGTATTCTATAAATATTGACGCAAAGGTAAATTATGAAAGAAAAATGTAACCAACGTGATCTACTACAATCTAAACAGGACTCGAACCTACAACCTCCTACAATTCTGGCGTAGTGCTCTCACAACTGAGCTATTAAGTAGATCGTTACGTCAATCACACTAAATCTTTCATTCCATAAATCTACGCTGACACACACACATCACACATCAAATTTTTCTTTCATAATTTACCTTTGTGTCAATAAAAATAAAAATGTGGTATTTCAAAATAAAAAACCAACCAAGTGCAAGTCTGACTCGCGCACCGAGGGTTCCGTACAAACTTTCACTTATCCCATCTTAATTTGCCAGGTTGAGTTAAGTTTGCACCTGAAATGTATGGCGCCGGATACAAACGACGTGCAAACTTAACGCAACCGAGTTCTCCAAATATGATGTTTGAAAAGGACTAAGGAGTGTCGAAATGTACGTTTTTTGCGAAATAAACGGCCGTATCTTTTTATCACGTTAACGTAGATAGTAGAGTTGCTAAGCCGCTAAATTGTGCGCATCGGGTTACAAGCATGAAATTTCTACCACACATAGAGCGTTCCACGGTGATTATTTTCAGATGTGGAGGGAAGTCAGATTCGTCCCCTGTGTGGTGGGAGAGCGGGGTGAAGAGGACCGAGTACTGTTCTTTTTCTTTTTTTTATTACTGATCAGTTAAGGTTATTAGGGCTTGCGCGACATCGTTTTCGTGTAAAATAGATATCAGCTATTAATTTTTCATGTTATTTAAGAATAGTTTCATATAAAAATTTGGGTTTATTGCCGAAAAGGTAAAAATCACAACAAGTTTTTTTTATTCAGAGCGATAAATTAGTTATCTATCCTGAATATTTACATTTTAAAAAAAATATTACTAAACAGCTAATTGAATCTTGTTTTTAAAAATGTATACATATTGGGCACATCTCATACAAAAAGTACCTTGAAAAAAATGTTGATGGTAAGCTTAGCCTGCGTGTTCTAGTACATTTTGCTAAGTCGCGAAATTGTGTACATCGGGATACAACCGCGAAATTTCTACCACAGATAGAGTATTCTGCGGTGATTATTTTCAGATGTGGAAGGAAGTCAGATTCGTCCCCTGTGCGGCGGGAAAGTGGGGTGAATGGGACAAAGGAGTCCTCTTTTTCTTTTTATATTACTGATCAGGTAACGCTAGTAGGACTTTTGTCGTGTCGTTTTCGTATAATACAGATATCAGAAATTCATTTTTCATGTTATTTATTCATAGTACCATATAAAAATATGGTTGTATTTCCGAAATTGTAAAAATCACAACAAGTTTTTTTTATTCAGGGAGATAAATTAATTATATTTCCCGAATATTTACAACTAAGAAAAATACTGCAAAATAGCAAATTTAATCTAGTTTTTAAAAATATATAAATATTGGGCACTCTTCATACAAACAGTAACTTAAATAAATTGTTGATGTTGAGATTAGCCCTAGTGCTCGTGATACATTAGCAAAAAAATATTTTGTTTTAATTACATTAATTTGTTTTTCTAGGACGTATATAGTAAATATTAAATGTAAAAGCATGTTAACGTTAAGGTTTTTTGCGCGCGCGCCTGCATAGAGCAGACGTGTTTGTTTTGAGAGCGGATACAAAATTATTTTTTTATAGTAGTTCAAGTGAATTACACGGGTTCAATGAGATGGAGACGCGATGCGGTGCCTGTGAGGCCGGAATTTATGATATTTCCTTTATGGAATGTTCAAAAGAATCGTGCAAGAAACTGTTTCATTTGAAGTGTTTGACACTGACGGCGGAGAAGTTCGAAGCACTTACGGATGAGTACAAGAACCAGTGGATGTGTCCAGAATGTGTGCGGTCAATACCAAAGCGCGACGATACTCCGGTGCGTGGAAAACTTATGGATCAAACCTATACCCCGAGTAACTTTGTCAATTGTGTGCGAGGAAATCGTCAACAGAGGGATTTATCTCCGAGGGATAACGAATCTAAAATCTTAGATGAGCTTCGCAGTTTCCAGGCCGAGATATGTGTTAGATTGGACAACCAAATGGAAGCATTTAGGCAACTACAGGAGCTTTTTGTTAAAAACCAATCTGAATTAACTGAATTACGCCAGGAAATGAGGGTAGCGCAAGAAAAAACAAATAATGTAAGCGTACTTGCTAATGAAATAAAAGAGCTGAAAAGTAAGAATGGAAAGCTTGAAGCATACATTAGTCGCATGGATAGGAAGGAAAGTAAATCTTTGTTATCTGATAAGCAACCAGAGTCGTATGAGAAGGTGAGTTCAAAAAATCTACCAGCAGTAGTACCGAAGTCGGGCTCGAACCCACCCGCTGCAGTTAGGCAGGAAGATGAGTCATTGTTCTCTTCTGATAAGCAACCAGAGTCGTATGCGAAGGTGAGCTCAAAAAATCTACCCGCGGTAGTAACAAAGTCGGGCTCGAATCCACCCATTGCAGATGCAGTACGAGCGTGTGGGGCCACTATACAAGGAAGTCTGAATGAACAAAGGTCAGAAACCGAAGTGGTATCGGAAATTACTTCCGATAATATAAATAACACTCTCAGCGGTTGGGAAACTGTGGGAAAAAAAATAAGAAAAAATCGATTTCCCAAAAACGAGGTGAAAAGAGGTGGAAAAGTAAACTCGGCAGAGATACAGGGCACAGAACGTAAAAAATATTTGCATGTGTGGCGGCTAAAAAAAGAAACCACAACAGAAAGTTTGGAAGCATACGTCAAAGATATATGCGGGACGGAAGGTGCGGTGAAAGTAGGAAAAATTAAGCATAAGACTGAAAGGGATTATGCCTCTTTTGTAATAGGTGTTTCCGAAAGTACTTATGATAAACTGTGTGATCCGAGCGTTTGGCCGATTAACGTCGAGTTTTGTGAGTGGGTGTGGTTTCGTAAACCCAGGGACCCTAAATACAACCCCACAAATATCGGTGGAAGTGTATTACCAGAACGTTAGAGGTCTTCGGACAAAGCTAGAAGTTTTTAATGCAGGGCTGGCGTCGTCGAGTGCAGACTTATTTGCGATTACTGAATCAGGCTGCAATGAGTCCATAAAAGATGCTGAAATAATCCCGCCCGGCTATAACATCATTCGCTGTGATCGAACGGACGGGCGCAAACAAGGCGGCGCGCTTCTCGTGGCCACACCGCGTCTCGAGCTGCGGAGCGTACGTTTGCCGGGTGACGTCAGCGTCAGCGATAAGGTGTTCGAACTGGTTTGTGCGAGTGTGTATAAGCGCGATAGGTTTATGTTTTTGTGTTGTGTTGTTTACATCCCACCGAATAGTAAGGAATGCGATTATTTGCTATTGTTTAGAATTATAGAACAATTATGTGTAAGTTATAGTCGAGTAATAGTAATAGGAGATTTTAATTTGTATTCATGCAGTACATCTATTAGCGATTACTTTGAATTTTTTCTGACCTATTGTGGATTCATTCAGAGGAACAGAGTAGCAAATTGTAATAATCGTCAACTGGACTTAGTACTAACATCTTTGGAGGAGGAGGACGTAACGGTACGTGCCGCGTCGGAGGCGCTGGTCCCGGTCGATGTGTACCATCCGCCTCTGGAGGTCGCGGTCGCGTTGGCGGGGGGCGCGTCGGCAGAGGTTTGTACCAATACCGATAGTAGTACCGGCACTCCACGCCATCGGCAGGAGTGGAATTTTGGAAAAGCCGATTATCCACGGTTATACGCGTTACTCGCTAGTTTTGACTGGACGCCATTGTATAATTTATATAATGCAGAAGAGAGTTTGTCTTGGTTTTATTACAATATCAATAATACTTATTTTTTATTAAAGCAGTAACGTCTGCTAACGTAAACTAAATGTTTACAAATAAAGCGAAAATTGAAAAATTTAATGATTCGGACAGGATTCGAACCTGCGTTTCCAACGGCTTTCCGGGCCAACACGGGCGTCCTCCCAATTGGACCACCGAATCAGATGTCAGAGCCATTGAATTTTTCAACCAGTTGCTTCGACATTGGGAGGACGCCCGTGTTGGCCCGGAAAGCCGTTGGAAACGCAGGTTCGAATCCTGTCCGAATCATTAAATTTTTAAATTTTCGCTTTATTTGTAAACATTTAATATCAATAATATCGTTAGCGTGTGTGTACCTACCAAAATGCGTAAGCGTGTAGCGTCGAGATATAATTATCCGGAATGGTATACTACCGATTTAATTCGTGAGATAAAGTACAAAGCTAAACTACATAAAAAGTACAAGGCCGACCGATCTCAAGAAAATTATGTATCTTTTTCTAAATGTAGGGCGCAGGTAAAAGATATGATCCAGAAAGCTTACACGGAGTATCAGGACCGTGTTCAAACCCATTTATCCGAGGACCCGAGAGCTTTCTGGAATTATATCAAATCTAAAACACACCATAAAAACGTCCAGAAGTTATCGAAAGATGGAGTGGCACTCGATGGCAAAACAGGTGTGAAAGAGTTTGCAATTTTTTTTTCAGCCAGTGTATAGTACCGTTCCTGCTGAATTCAATGTCAACGCAGCGGTGACTGAGGCGGAGCGCGCGGCTGACTCAGCGCGAGTACACCTCGACAGGTTGCAGCTTGACGATGTGATGCGAGCACTCGCGAATCTCAAACCGAAGCGGTCTGCTGGGCCTGATGGCATACCCGCTTTCTTATATAGAGACTGTCGATTTGTGCTCGCCGAACCGCTCCTCCATGTTTATAATATGTGCTTGGAGAATGAAGTCTTTCCAGTCCTGTGGAAAACAACCCGGGTAGTCCCTGTTCCGAAAGGGGGAGGGGGGGACAGTGTGGATAGTTACAGACCGGTCGCAGTGTTGTCTACCCCTGCCAAAGTATTCGAATCAGCTTTGCAGAATGTTATTTATAGCCAATTACGGCCTCAGTTATCTGACGCGCAGCATGGGTTCCGACCGAGCTGTAGCACAACCAGTAACCTGCTCAGTTATGTGACGCAGATTATTCCAGAAGTGGACAGTGGGGGGCAGGTGGACGCCGCTTATTTCGACTTTCGAAAAGCGTTTGATGTAGTCGATAACGACATTCTGCTGAGAAAGCTAGCCGGCGTCGGCTTTACCCCTCATCTGTTAAAGTTGTTCGCAAGTTACATGACTGACAGGCGACAGTTCGTCGAATACAATGGACATAGGTCAGACCCGTATTTTGTAAGATCTGGAGTGAGTCAAGGGAGCAACCTTGGCCCATTACAATTTATTATTATGGTCAATGACTTACCCCAGGTTATCAAAAATGCGGGCTGTTTACTATTCGCCGACGACTTAAAAGTGTATTTACCTATAAGAAGTACCGCAGACTGCGAAAGACTTCAAAACGACATAAACAGTGTGGTTTCATGGAGTGAAGCTAATAAATTGCATTTTAATACGTCCAAGTGCCTTACTATTTCGTTTACTCGAGCACATAACCCTATCACTCACGATTATGTAATAAAGGAAACGAAATTAAATAAAACAACAGAGGTAAAAGACTTAGGAGTGAAATTCACATCGGATCTAAGGTTTCGGGACCACATTGTTAATATTAGTAAAAAAGCCTTCAGAATGTTGGGATTTGTGCTGCGTCGTTCCCACGTTTTTACTAATATTGGAGCGATTATTGCCTTATATAATGCGTTGGTCCGAAGTGGTCTGGAATGCAACGCTGTTATATGGTCTCCACATGAAGCCAAATATCAGCTAATGGTCGAGCGCATCCAAAATAAATTTATAAGGTTCTTGTATTTGAGAAGGTATGGAGTATATCCTTTATACCCTCTCATGTACCCGACTTTATTTGTTTTGGGTATGGTCGGTTACAACGAGCTGCGAGTGCGCAGAGAGTTAGGTATGGTGACATACATATTTAAATTAATTAGGGGTAAAGCATTTAACGGTCAGGTTTTGAGTTGTGTGAGCCTGTGTGTCCCTGATAGGTACGTGTGGCGCCGCCGCCGGCCGCAGCTGCTGGCCGTGCCGCGCGGGCGCACCAACCTGCTCGGAGAGGCCCCGCTGACGCGCGCGATACGCACCCTCAATCTAATAGCGGAAGAGTTAGATTTATTTTCGTGTTCTCTAAATGGATTCACAAAGTCGGCATTATTTGTAATTAGTTATAAACGCAGTAGTATAGATAAATAGGAGTAAGTTTAATAATGTACAATTATAGAATTAGTTACGCTATTGTCTTAGGTTTACCTGTAAAAATAGCTGTAAGTGTGGATAAATAAATAAAATAAAATAAAAAAATAAAAATAAAACAATCATTATTTAATGTATTTAATGAAGCGAAATAGGATGCGTTCGGAGATTTACGTTGGTTACGCCGACGTAAAGATATATTTTAAGCTACTGTTTGTATGAGAAGTGACCAACATGCATATATTTTTAGAAAACAGATTAAATTAACTTTTTGAAATAATAATAATGATTTGAAAATATTCACGAAATTGAACTAATTTTCCTCACTGAATAAAAAAACTTGTTGAGATTTTTACCTTTTCGGCCATTACACCCATATTTTTATAAAGAACTATATAAAAATAACATAAAAAATGAATTTCTGATATTTGTTTTACACGGAAACGATACCAAACACGTCCTGGTAGACTTAACTGACCAGCAATAAAGAAAGAAAAGAAGGATACTTGGCCGTATTCACTCCGCTCTCCCGCCTGACAGGTGACGAATCTGACTTCCCTCCACATCTGAAAATAATCACCGTAGAACACTCTATCTGTGGTAGAAATTTCATGCTTGTAACCCGATGCGCACAATTATGTTAGAAAACAGCGGACTAACAACTCTACTAAGAGGTTTGATAAGCTCGATACCTCCACGCGTTCTTGATATAAAGGGTCTTGACAGACAGACAGACAGACGGCCGGACGGACAACAAGGTGAATCCTATAAGGGTTCCGTTTTTTCCGTTTGAGGTACGGAACCCTAAAAAAGAATCGTTAAGTAATAGAATTTGATATTTTTTCCATGCTTTAGAACTTCATTGAACTAAAATAAGAATTTAATTTATCTGCACACTCTACGCCTGACAATGTCATATCATGCATTCTAGTTCAAAAATGACATAACTATGAGCTCAATCCCTTTTTAAACGCGGTTTGATAATACCGGGAAATCAATACAAATGGCCTAGAATCTCAGTACTTATGGAGAAGTCATAAAATATGAGAGATAGCGTAATATGTTCTTAGGAATCATGGCTTCGATTTTAGATTTAATGAAAAAGCATATAATTTTTTTTACTAACACATAACCGAGAATCGAACCTGGTCAAAATTCAGTAAGTAATCGCATGTTGTATTTGTTATGTATGAGATTGTAAAAAAATAACTCAGTTTTTTTTATTAAATTCAAAATCAAATCTCATTTCACCATGTATATAGCTACGTACTAATATAGGGCTACTAGATTTATACGGTTCGATAGCCAAATAGATATAACCAAATATCAAAGTAGTAGTAGTACAAATCTGCAATGCCACGGGAAAAGGACGTATCTTTACTATGACATCCGTATAAAGATACGATCTTTTACCCTAACACGGCAGAAATATTATCTCCGTTTTTTTATGGTATGGTTTTAATTTATTTTGGACAGTAGTCTTGGTATACAGTCCGGGTGTTTTCAGATTGCGATTCGGGTTTGCGTGAAAATTGAGAGGTCCTTATCTGGATCGCGTAAGTGCGAACGAGAAAGGTATAAAACGCGAATCACATTCTGACAGCTGATGCACTGTACGTTTAAGTTAGTTAAGTTATCGGAGAGAGCTTGTAATAAAGGACCGCTATTCTGTTTTGAACTTATGTATTTAATGGAAACCCAACCTAAAACGCTCACAGCAATCTTAGTTACTTACAGTTTTCCTGTAAATTATATTTGGTATCACATAATGACTATATAAATAAACTAAATACTATCGTCATCTTTATATCACAAATCGCTGCAGCACATAATAGAAAGGTAAACAGCTGCTAAACTGTACTAATTGAAACCCTAACCTTGATTAACAATACAAATTTTACATATTATAATGTCTTGATCAATCAATTTATTCAGTCTTGTCAGGATTGACAATAGTCGCAGCAGCCTTCTGCTCCCCGGTCGCATCATCCCAGCCCCAAACGGGATGGGTGCCGTCTCCCGTCCTCTTCACGCGCTTCTCCACAATGTCAGGAGACACCGATTTCAGATCATAAGCCCATCCAATTTTAGCCATAGTGTCAATAAGCAACTTGGAAAGGTTCAGGGAATAACCTCCCAGTTCTGCGGTCTTGTAGTCCCAAGGGAACGTGTGGTGGTAGTTGTGGAATCCCTCACCGAACACGAGAAAGGAAACGGGCTTGGTCTCTACCGGGTTTATGTTCTTGTCGTAGGTGCGGTCTCCCCACTTGTGCGCCGCGGAGTTGACCAGCCATGTCACGTTCAGCACGTAGCAGTATCGGAAGATGGCACACACGAAATAAGCGTTCCACAAGGACTCTCCCCACAGGGTCGGCAGATAGGTCGGCAGGACGAAACAGCACAGGGGCATCAGGGTCAGGTAGTATCTGAAAATAAAATTACGTGTCAGTTATAAGTCATTACCGATAACGTATAGCGATAAGACCGCCTGACAATACAATTCAATTGTAATATTTGGCACACTCGAATGCCGATAATGACGTCTTGCATTGGATTGCTTTGCAATTAACTAAATAAGTTCAAAGTCGAATACGGGCCCTGTTGTTTACCTCTAGTTGTAATTTGTTGCGTTGTATTTCTCCTGAATTTTTTTGAGGTGTGCAATAAAGAGTACTTGTACTGTATTGTATTCTGAATTGTTATTACCAGTAGAGTTTAAAACATAGTTCTTATCTCGCCGAATGCAATGTGTTTTATGAATTACATTTCTACAGAGGTGATCACACTCGCATTTTGTCAAAACGTGACGGATGCTTTGTTACTTATTTATCGCGTGATAAAAGCAACCATCATAGGCTCCCAGGTCAAAGATTGACTGATCACAGACATGTTTAAAAACATGAATTATTAGTCAAACCAAGTTTTTATGTGTAAAATACTCTCTCTCTCTCTCTCTCTTCGTTCCCTCACTGCTAAGGATCGTGACTCCTTCTGATAAAAACGAATGATGAACAAAACTTTGTTAAGATATGCATGAATTCCTGATAAGAATGATTGATCAAAATGGTTCTTTGTGATTCGGTCTGATAGGCCCAAGGTAATCTAAACAAGTCTTACTTTTTCTGGAAACGGAGCACGGGGTCTGCAAGCAGGTCGCTCATGTCGATGGTGTGTCCTTTGGCCTTGATCTGCGGGTGCTTGCGCACCATCAGCCAGCCTACGTGCGAGAAGAAGAAGCCTCGGGTCGCGTTGTGCGGGTCGGCGTCAGTTTCAGAGTACTTGTGGTGCATGCGGTGGTCGCGGGCCCAGTCCAGTGCAGAGTCCTGGAATAAAGACGATGATATATATAATATGTGAATGGTTTTCGGAATTTACTTTGGATAATTTTAAATATTATTATTATTAATCCGTTTATGGCGGCACGAAGCTTATGCCAGTATCAGTTTTTTTCAATGCATGACTTCCGTGTTAAATGTAAATAAAACTTATCAAAAAATAAAAAATAAAACATGAGATGAAATGAACATGAACAAAGATGACCGATGAAATATCATTTTAAATATTTGTCTTAAGAGAAATCACCTCGAATGACATTGACATTGTTGACGAACCATCATAAAACCATTGCCAGTGTAAGAAATTAGGACAAGTGAAATTCCGCAATATGGCGCATCCTCATATATTTCTGGTCAGGCTTTAACAGTAATGTAAGTAAATCTTGAACCGATGAACTACTATTTCTAATGTTCCTTCACGTTTATAAATGAACGCATAGGCCGGGCATTGTAGTGCATGCTTCCGTTGGCTTGCTCAACACGGACAAGAAGTTGCAATCTGTTGTAACAATGAATTATCGCTGCAACCAGGTTATCATTATGTTTGAATTTGAAATGCCTTATTTACTATACGAATTACAAACGCGCATCGCTAATGAGCAACCTTCGATTACTGCCCAAATTATTTGTTTACAAAAGGCATGGAAATTTTATCAGTGTAAGTATGATTTATTAATTTCATAAATCATTTCTAACTTTAATCAAAGTACATCATTTTAGATACGATAACATAACTAAACAATTGGAAGACATTGATAGATAAATTAATGCAATGACGTGGATAACCTTTCAGATTACATGACTTTTACATGGAAGGACTACTCAGCGTGTTTTGATTGAAATGATGACATGTTGACATGGCAAGGGGCAAGTTTAACTGCCGATAGTGGGGCAGAGAGAGCGTGGCTCGCATGAATGCGTACGTGGCCTGATCATGAACAATACGGTCTGTAACGTGATGCAGACAATCACGTGCGAACCGTTTTCATTATCTACAAGGGCAAAACTGCCGTCCTCAAACTCAAACGACGTTTGAAGACGCGGTTGGTGCAATGGTAAAACAGCTGCCTACTGAGCCGGCGGCGGTCTTAGGTGCAAATTCCGGCAAGGTCAAATATTTGTGCCTGGGTCATGGATGTTCCATGTATTTAAATATATATTTATCTATATAAGTTTGGGTGTACATCGTCGTCTATGCTCATAAAACAAGCCTTCATGAGCTTAATTTGGGACTAGGTCGATTAAATTATATAGAGACTCACACCTGCAGACAAACAGTAGGTACAAACCGTTTTGCAGGGAATTGTATATGTTTTAGCTTTACACTTTAATTACCTAATAAATAAATAAATAATAATAAAAATAAAGTGAGGTTGTCCGATATATATTTATAAAGGATCGTTAAGTCGCATACGACACGATACGGCGTAAAATTCTTCATACACAAAAAATATTTGTACTTATAGAACCTACTCACAAAATTGTTTGAGAATAGGAAATGCGAACTGTAGGCGAGAATAGCCAGAAATCTGGACAACTGCTCATCTCAATATTCAAACATCCAGTCATATGAAAGAATTTTTGGCCAAGCTGACACGATGATACTTCTTTCGCTCGGTTAATTAAAATGGTTTTAAAGGTATAGTCGCTTTATTGTTAAATGATAGGCGATGTACTGTAAGTCATAATAACTGTTATTTTAAGTATCACAAATTCACAATGATAGTCTTGCGTGTTTTTCGCTCATTAATCCAAATTGCGCTTCTGTATTTAGCGGCGTTTAGTATAAGGACTTTTAGTATTATGACTTTTTAGTGTTGTGTCTAACTTATATGAGTTTGAAAATTTTAATTTAGTAAGGCGCATAAAAAAACTCGTGTCAGGTTGTAAGGTTACACACGAAGGCCGCGACAAGTAGTAAAACCGCTCCAAGTAGGTACAAGGCTGCTTACCTCAAACAAGAAAAATTCTACTTTGCTATGTATTCAATTCAAATCTATTTTTTACTATATGAAAAAAGTAGCGATTGAATGTGTTATATGAATAATTCATACAGTGGGTTTTGTCGTAGATATTATAATTTATTTTAATTGAATATTATAAACAAGGACCTAAATCTGACGTTTGACACGTATACGCTATTGTATACTGCGACCAACTTTTTGTCACTGAACATTGTCAATCAATCAAACGGTGACACTCGCATGTTTCAGCATGATAGTCGTTGCTCCTAATTTCGCTGTTTCACAGAAAATCTAATCGAACTATACCGTTATCATAAAGACTTGATTTAAATGAAACTATTTAAACGGATTATAACGCGTATATTGATTATTAGAGCCTCCCTGACGTCCAACCTTTGACAATAGAAAGTTGAAAGTTGACGTCCAACCTTTGGAAAGTTACCGAAACGTCGTAAAATCGTTTCATTTAAATGTGTGACAGTCGCGGAAACCGAAGAAAATATAAAGAGGACGTTTTCCATCGAGATGAAAATAGAGTATTCTATTTAGATAGGTCTAAAATAGGACCGTCTCAATTATTGCGCTTCTTATTATAGAATAGGCTTCTGTGTTTGACCAAAATTCCGTCGCAAACGGACGGCTAGTAGGCAAACTATAATATTTTAGAGCAGGAAACACTCGCGAAGAAGAACGGTTACGTTAAGTATGTACGTCATTTGTATCCGATGCCATAGTTACCTTGCAAACTAACGTAAACTGATAGGTACAGGAAAATGAGCAGTGAGTCGTCTTGAACTTTTAGCCAATTTTGGATTGATGTCAAAAGTTGAAAAGTGTAATGAAGAAAAACAATAATTTTTTGAAACATAATCAATGATAATATTTTCTTCGGCGCATTTAAATAAAATAATTAATACGGATTATATCGCCTGTGTATGCGTCACGGCATAATCGGTTTAAATTTATTTAAACACGTAAATGTTTTTTTATTTGTAATGTGGACACCACATTTTTTTATTGAACCAAAAACCACACAAAGATCAAAGCACACAGAAAAATTTAAATGCGCGCCATATGGTGCTTTCAAAAAGAAACTTAATACACGAAGCATAAGGAAAAAGTCGATAGGTATTCTGGCGTTAGGGTAGTGGAGTGGCTGACAAGCTGGACCGGTAATAAAGAGGGTTCGTTTCCCGGTCTCTTCCGCTAGGTTACGCTTTTCAATTTTTATTTGTGCTTTGATATTATTATTATTATGCACCACCTACTAATTTCAAATATAAATTTTAAACTAATCCGCTACCTAAAGGTTCTTATGTTGTATTGTATATTTCCTTGATGTTGGAGGTGTGCAATAATAGTAGTTTATGCAACTGATACATAATGAGAGGCCTCAAAACACGAGTGTGGTTTTATGAAACGAGCGTCAGCGAGTTTCATAATTAGGATCACACGAGTGTTCTAAGGCCTAATTATGTACAGTTGTATACACTACTTTATCTACACACATAATATCATAAGTACTCTAAGATGGGTTCAGAAGCCATAAGGAAATGACCGGCACCACTAGTGCTACCTGTAAAATATCTAATGCAGTAAGAAATAAATCTGAACAAATACATAAACAGATTATTTATTGTAATAGTTGTAATTTACATTTACATTGAAACAATATTTTCAACTAAAATGTGAATTACAATAAACTTATCACAATTATACTTTCGTAACAGCAAATGGGCAAGGCAATAGGCAATTCGAACCTCCGTCAAGACGAATGTTTTTTTTTTCTAAATCATATACAAACGAATGTATCCATATTCTCATGTCATTCGAGATCAAATGTCGTGCGGTTTTTATAAAAAAACATACTGAATTGACGTTTCGTATCGATAACAATATTAATATCTATGGATACTAGAATAGAGACCTACTTTAGTTTTGACAGCTGTTCCAAATTTAAACTCATAACTTTACAAAAATTGATACTGTTATAACATAACAGTACAGATTTTACCTACTGCCACAGATAAGAAAGTTCTCATAGTAAAATTGGTTGTAGTAATGCTGGTCATTTCCTACGGTTTCTGAACGCATTTTAGAGCACTAATGATATGTGCGTAGATAAAGAGTATTTGTATTTGTATTTGATCTTTGTATGAATGGTTTTATACCACGGAGTTCTCGGTGCGCGACAGTAGGCGTCAAACCCCCGGGTTTGTAAATAACACTTACGAATGAAAGAAACCCGAAACGAAAGAAGATGCCAGTAACAATATTTTAATGAGGATTTTCAACGATGTTGAAAATATGCGCCACGAACTATCCAATTAAGACAACAATAAATAAAAACAACTCCTATCATGCTGCAGTGAGCTTGGCCCTGCTAACGACTCGTTTTCACCAGCGACATGTGATTTTCCGCATGTTTCGTTGAAATCCGAAAAAATTACATCGACGGTGGAAAAGGGAAACTCTTGAAGCGACATATTTTGAACTGGCTTTAGCCTATGTCTTCGCTCGCACAGGTCTGAAAAACTGTCTGTGTTATTTTCCTGCGGTTCTGCAGATTTCACGCATCTTACAAGTTTTTTTGGTTCAAATATGCATTAAGGTTCATATCTTGACATAGACCTTGACTGTCTTCTGGCGAGACGAAGGTCAAACGTGAATTATATAATATGTAAACATATGCAAATAGATTGGCACAAATATTTCGATAAAATTCACGATTTTGTCGAAATAAATTATATCCGCACAGCCATAAAGGGCTTTTTCTTTAGATACATATTCATACGAATGAGAAACAAAACAAGAGTCAGTCTAGAATCCCGAAACTATTAGCTTTAAGATATGATTTCGACTGTACCTTATAAGTCTTATAACGTGAATGTCTCATGTTAGGGGTAAGTGGGTGTTGAATCTTGAAGGAGTTTGATACATACCTGGAATGCAATGGTGTTGAACAGGGTCAGCATTATTCTTAGTGGCAGGCGGGCCTTGTAGGACTTGTGAGCCCAAAGCCGATGGGCACCCGCCGTGATTCCCAAGCCGGACATTATGTATAGCAGGACCGCTGGAAATAAACATTCTCATTAGTAAGAAACATTTATTTTGTTATATTTAACTGGCTAGAAGATGCCCGCAACTAGAGATGAGTCGTTCTCTACCCGCACCTTCGTCCCCGCAACTCTTTGCTGCTTTGCTGTAGTCGGACATAAAGTATCATTTAACCAATGAATGTCCACCTACCCCTGTACCAAAATTGGTTAAACCCATCAAGGAGTTCTAGAATGATGAGCGATATTTTGACCGTATAGAGAAGTTACCCCCTGAAGGATATATTATTACAATTGTCTATAACCAAGAGATAAAACGCTACTAGCGAGTACTAGTAGATATACAAAACAGGTAATCCCTGTTTACATTGAGAGTCGATATTAATCATAATATTGCCAATACTATTAATAGCCTATATTTAAGGCAAATTGGTGTTTTTTAATGCAACCATTTATAATTTACATGATTTCCCCAAATGAATAGTTTCTCAAACTGCAAAAAATGCGTCATGCTAAAAAGTTTATAGAAACAATGGGAATTGCCTGTGGCTACTGTAAACAGCTAGAATACAAAACGGGATTTGTACTGTTGGTGTCACTAGAATATGAAAAGCCCACGGGGATTGCATCGCAAATGGAAGATATGAAATTTCTTCAGATTATTACTCGTCGGGTCTGCGAGTAGGAACGGTGTTGTCTATGAATATGCTACGTGCCACGTGTTGCTACGTGTGGCCGATTTGCACTCACTAACCCTCATTGATACAGTCTGTACCCCTACCACGAGTTTACATTGACAGTACTCTAGCGACTGCGAAAACGATTTGTATGGCGAATTGTAGTTCTACAAAGTTACCACTCGAGGCGCTGTACTGTTCTCCATACAAATCGTTAACGCTGTCGCTGGCGAGCATGGTCACGTTAACTCATGGTAAGGGTACTGAATTTGGTCGAATATTTCGATTCTATTTCATGAGTAGCTAGATGTACGGATATTTATACCATGTATGTGTGAAGGCTAAAAATTATATACGAATTACGCACGCGGCCATATTACCAGTTCTTTTTATAAATATAAAGCTTTATGTGGAGTTCAAAATGATCACAAATTGAACATTTGAACAGTTTCTTTTAGAAAAATTGTATTATTAAATAGACGATTACTTGCAAAAAGGAACAAAATAGATCCCTAATAGGGATAAGTTCACCTTTGTACCTGTCTTGGATGTTATCATGGATGTTATAAACGTATTTTTAACTGTTTTTGTGTACAATAAAGTGTTGACATACAAGAATAATATTCCCTATTGACATAGAAATTGAATTGTTGATTAATTCGTTATGTATTCATACTATCATCACGTTTTTAATCGTCTGACCTTATAACTGTTATTACTTATCTCTCGATGTTATATGGTTTTCAATTTATTTATATTGAGTAGGATGATGATAGGTATTAAGTTCTAAAAGTGGTAGACCAGTTTTTTGGCTAACTGCACGTGTATACCTCGCGTTTCGTGATGCTGAGCTGTCTCCTATTACCTATAAAAGAACTCAATAGGATATCTTGTATTGTATGTCGAGGACTCTAAAATATACTTCTTTGAGCAAGTTCCTGTTAAGTCAAAATGTCTTTATTTTACAAAAGGGAAGGGAAATAAAGAGTAAAATATTTCTTCTACAACTATCCCGTTGTGCACATGAGATAAAATTACTTCTTTATGTCTGTTTAACCGCGTACTATTATTATTTCCCAATGTTTCACCATCGCTGAGACCTCGTGCGTCGACAGGTCGAGGAAGAGTTATGAGTATGATAGGAAATCATAATTTACAACATCGCATTATACTAGCAAATACCTATTTAGTAGGTAGGTACTTACTCGTAGACTATAATGGTACTAACAAATTAGATGCCAATACTTTAAGAGATGTTAACTTTACATCAAAATGATTTACTTCATAAATAGGAATTATGAAAAACTTGTTGTACTTATTATGTTTTTGTTTTCATTTGCCGAACAAAATAATCAAATTAAATTCTGCCTGAGCATAATCATATAACTGACAAGGTGGGTGGCGGGTAGGTGTAAATCAACAACTAACCTTGGTTAATTATAATTATAAATAAGTTAAAAACTTAACGCAATAAGTAGTAATAGAGATAATTTTTATTAAACCTAAACGTTTACAAGAATAATCAAAAATTACAACCGTATTTTTATTTTTTAAGTGAATTGGCCAGTTACGTGACAGTCAAGAGTATCAGGTTTTAAATTAAAGAGGCCTTAATTACAGACTATTGAACAACTCATTTACAGGCTGTTTTTACGTACCAAAGTTATTTCCCTAGTTTTCTCTAAAAATGAAACATGAACTTTTAAATGATTTATACTTAAGTATACTCCCGAAGGCGAGTACTATCAGCTCTGAAAATATTGGCACTTAATTTGTTATAAATTGGTTATTCACGTTATTAAAGTTGAGTGCTGGTCGATATGTTTCAGTTCCAACTTGCAGCCAAAATATCGTTATAAATCGCTTATTATCGTATCTTAGAGACCCCAGAACTGGCGCGAACGTGTCACAAATAATCACTGTTACGGCGCAAGGAAGAAACACCGAGGGAGAAGAAAATATCTACATCTGTGCCTTAAAGTACTAACTACTCACTAAAAATTCGTGTAGTCCACATAGCCTGGGTGAAGAAGAGGTACCCTCCGTACACGGCCCCAGTATGCAGGGCGACGAATAGGATAACATTCCTCCACACGATCTGCAGTTGTCTCTTCTCGGCCGAAGGAGGGACGTGGGCGGCCACGTCCTTGTCGTCGGTGGCCGCATCTGACTCCTCTAGGATCCACGCGCCAGATTGACCTTGAGGCGGCATGATACTGCAAAAAAAAATGAAAATGAAAAAAAAAATGAAATCGAAAATATGTACCTATTTGGGGCGACCCACTGAGTGCAGTGGCAAGTGGGAGTTCAACCCATAACACTACTTTTCCGGAGTAGTGCTCTCCCAACTGAGCTAGCGCACCGTTGCGCAAATGGTATGTAATCATCTATCATAATAGGTACACGCAAAGCACCTCCTGTTGGTGTACTTTAAGGCTAAGATAATTCCACATAAAAACGTCCATTGTCTATTCTGTTAAAGTATCGACTGTTTTATTTTTTAATCAGTTTATAAATACCACTTAAAAATCTTTTAAATTAACGGTTTGAAAATTGCGATCCTTCCATATTTCCTTATTTATTGACATGCTTGTCTGGTAGTCTTATTTAAACAATAAAGTAAATCCTTGTTTATTGTTTGTTCGTCGATCATATAAAATATATATAAATTGGTTAAATCAATTTTTGATGCTTGCTTCTCACAACAATTAAATTTAAAAATCGCCAAATTTACATAAAACAGTAATGATTTATTTTTATTCTAGACAATAAAAATACAGAAAAACGTGGTTTTACCTATATATTTCCAGTACCAAGAAATTCGTTTATAATTTGCTGTTTTTATTGCAATAACTTGGTTCTCGGCTGGCTTGAATACTATACACAGCAAAGTGAAAAGACGACTATTTTTATAAATAAAGGATAAGACCTTATCTTCTTAAAGTCGATATCTAACCTCGCGAAATTGCGTGCATCAATGTATTTGATTACAATTAATATGTTTATTAATTTTCTATGACAAGATTACCTATCAGGTAAATTGATTACCTATTATCAGGAAATCAGGTAAACGGGAACGTGATTTACGTGGTAAACAACTTTCTTCCTTATCTGTAAATAAGCACGTGTTGAACAAATAGAAGAGGTCGCTAACGTCAAATTAACTCACTAGATAGTTTTTTTTTTACATAGGTAAATCTACACTATATGGTATATTTATTTTTGGTATATTTGGCTTCCAATCCTAGATTTTTTTAGTATGGGTTATCCCGGGATCCTGTGATCCCACATATATAAAATCTCGGTGTTGGAAGCCTTAATTCGTACGGTAGAGCATCGATTGTAATTTAATATAATACTGTCAAGTCAGAGTTTATTTCTAAGCAGTGTAGTTAGAATTAATCCAATGTTTCACACTAATCGACTTCAACGAAAAGAAATTGTATTTCCGAGAACAACTCAACGAATTACTATAAATAACACCGAAATCATCATAAATGTGCCTATGATATTTGAGGAGTTACCTCAATTCCTCATCAGATCTTCAATAAGATGGAGACTTGGAGCCTACTTTCGCTCAATGAGTAATTTTCGAAATCGGTTCATAAAGGACGGAGTTCTGTGGTGAGGTAAGAAATATAAATAAAACAGACTTAGAACCTCCAAATTAAGAACCTCCTTCTTTCTGAAGACGGTTGAAGATGAGGATGCCAACCGGTTTTTCGTAGGTCGCGGTCGTACGTTAGCTGAGACGTGCATTATTAAAATTAAAATATTAATATAGCTTTGTGTTTACTCATAGAAGACGTCTCTATAAATATTTATGAGTTTTGGAGTAATGTTTTTCAAATATTATTAAACAGGAATTGAAGAGCTAGGATAGGTACCTACCTATGGCACCCTATGGTGCCGTCCTATTATGAAAAGAGGGCTGCTCACCGCAGTCTAAGCACTCAGAATATCGATAAGTCCCGAAGCCAACAATAAAATAGGAATCTGAACAGATTCGTTAAATTGAACTCCAAGATAAGATCAACTTAAAATTAATCAGTCGATCGGTGGTGACTAGCCCCGTTAGGGCAGAATTTAATTGGACGTTTTGATCATTGCGGAGGGAAACCATTGATATTGGTAAACTAATTTACCACTTAATTGCCTGCAAATATATAGCAACTTAGCTACATTATTGCATTAAGTAAACGCTCATATACATTTTCACGCTTGATGATTTTTAGGGTTCCGTGCCCAAAGGATGCTAACGGGACCCTATTAAATACTAAGCCACCGCTTTCAGTCTTTCTGTTTGTCGCAAGGCTGTATCTTCCTAACCGTAGTAGGTGAGAATTTGAAACTATCGTATATGTGTGTATGGCCGCTATAACAACAAATACTGAAAACAAAGTTAAAATTAAAGATGGTCGCCATACACCGTGTTTTTTAATGGTAGTAAAAATATATTACTATAGCCTCTATAATAACCAATACAAATGAAATGGATTGATGAATTTTTACTTTTTCGGGAGTCGGGAGAACATACAAAAATTCGGGAGAGTCCCGCTTAATCCCGACC
This sequence comes from Apotomis capreana, assembly GCA_947623375.1. Lineage (NCBI taxonomy): Eukaryota > Metazoa > Arthropoda > Insecta > Lepidoptera > Tortricidae > Apotomis > Apotomis capreana. The sequence continues at coordinate 9,636,296 of OX392499.1, forward strand.
ATCTGGCAACCCTATACGCAACAGATAATGGTGTAAAATCATATCGCGACCACACTGAAATCAATTGACGTCGCGTGGCGTCAAACAAAAATGCAGGGCGAGCCGGGGTAGATTTCGATTACTTTTCAACCGACATCCAAAAAAAAGAGGTTCTCACTTAATTTTTTTTGTCAGACCGCATTTTAAAAAACCGGCCAAGAGCATGTCGAACCACGCTCAGTGTAGGGTTCCGTAGTTGCTCATCCTTCACAATAGACGGGCTTAAAACAGCGGTTTTAAGCCCGAGGTTTAAGTTACGACTAAGATTTCAAGCTCTATAAAAAGGTCGTAAACGCCAATGTAACTGTAATTACTTATTACCTTCTGGAAGTCAACTTACGTCCTTTTAAAGAAAACTGTGAAATTTTGCGATAACTCAAAAACGGCTCAACCGATTTTGTTCAATATAGTTTTCATTGAAAGTACTTATAAAGCCTCATTTTCATGATTTTTTCTATAATTTTTTGACCCGTGGTTGAATAATTAGAGGGGGAGGGGACGCTATTTTTTTTATTTTCGGAGCGAATATTTACAAAACTGCTAACTTTATCAAAAAATAATGTTTGGAGACCTATTCAACGACACCCCATACACTAGTGTTAGAACGAAAAAAAATCACTCCCACTTTAGGTGTTCGAGAGGTACCCGAAAAAACATTTTTTTTAGATTTTATTTTACCCTTTTGTCGGCGTTATACATACACATACTCATACCAAATTTCAGCTTTCTAGTACTAATGATTACGGAGCTAAGCCGCGGACGGACAGACAGACAGACGGACAAACGGACATGGCAAAACTATAAGGGTTCCTAGTTGACTACGGAACCCTAAAAACGATTTAGAAAATGCTTTTTTGTTCGACCAAAGGGCGAATAGGTATCTGATGATGAGGTCCATGAGGATGACGACGCGGTTGGCGCAGTTTGTAGTGCACCTGCCTACGGAGCCGGCGGTCCCAGGTTCGAATCCCGGCCAGGGCAAATATTTGTGTGATGAACTCGAATATTTGTGCTTGGGTCATGGTTGTTATATTGTATTTAAGTATATATTTATCTATATAACTATGTATTATGTATTATCGTCGTCTAGTACCCATAACACAAGCCTTCTTGAGCTAAAGGGACTAAATCAATTGATGTGAGGTTGTCTGATATTTATTTAGGTATTTATAAGGAATCGAAGGAACTCCTCTCATATTATGAGCACATATCTATGATGATTTCGGTGTGATTTATAGTAACTTGTTCATTTGCCATCGGAAATACAATTTCTTTTCGTTGTAGTCGATTTTTTAGGGTTACGTACCCAAAGGGTAAAAAATGGTACCCTATTACTAAGACACCGTTATCCGTCTTTCTGTCTGTCTGTCAGTCTGTCACCATGGCTGTATCTCATGAACCGTGATAGTTAAAATTTTCACAGATGATGTATTTTTGTTGCCGCTATAACAACAAATACTAAAAACAGAATTTAAAACAAAAGTGGGGTTCCCATACAACAAACATGAACATGATCGGTCGCGTTAACTTTGCACCTCATTTGTATGCAGCGCCATACATACCAGGCCAGTTAAAATGGGAAGTGTTTGTACGGAACTCTCGGTGCGCGAGTCCGACTCGCACTTGGCCGTTTTTTTTTTTAAGTTATTGGATTATACTTTAGTGGCAATAGAGAATCGTGCTCAATCGTCCTAAAGTGGACAGGCTGGAGAATCGGGTTCTTTGGACACCATGCCCTTGATATAAATATAATCACAAATAAATTGAATGGGACATGGCAGTAATTTTCGAATTCAACGGGAGGTACAAAACAACTAATTTAATTTAGAAATCCATGTAGGATGTACTGAAGTCTGTTGTCCACAGTCGACTTGGTGGTAAAATGTCGTAACTATACCGAGAAGTCAAACTGTAACAACAGTGAAAATAATTACGAAAAACGGTAAAACCAAATCTTCAAAAGGGTTTTTCTGAAATACAAGTTCCACTTTTATTTTTCAGGCTATAATGCTAACCTATACGTGCTTATTTATTTTATTACATTAGTAATTGTTTCCTAAGCTCCTACTGAGACACACGCACATTGCTTGAACACTGTTCTCCGTTTCATAGCAATATACGGATTAAATACTGAGGTAGAGTCTGACCAGCGAGTCGCTGCACAAGCATTTTTACAGAATTCTATTTATGGCAACAATTTTACCTGTCAAACTAATTGTCAACCTCTGTTCGTACATAACCTAAATATAATCTGAGTGCATTTGTTACGGAAGTTTATATCGTGTTATAATGGCTAAACCGATCAGAAGCAGTGTTAGAAGCATGTTATTTACGATAATCTCTAACTACAATCAGGTTAGACGTGATGAAAATGAGAGATTTCTGAAAAAGAAACGAATGTTGGATGAAATCATTCAGGCGACCGGTAAGTTATTGTCAAACAGTTTTGATGCTTCTCTTGGCACTCTTTTATTTACAAAATATTGTTGGCGATTGTATTATAATACTTTAACTTAATTCTTTATTTTGATTCTAGCTGGCGTGGATGATGAAAATATCAAACAAAACAATCTATTGAAAAGCTAGCCAAAGAACTGAAGATGGTTATTGATAATAACGAATCAGAATCAGGGTATTTGGCGAAAATATCCTCTATGACAGGTAATAATAATTTATATTTGCACATGTAGATTTCTTAATATTTGAATGTGTTTATTTCCTTTACTTAAGATGTCTCCTTTTTCAGGTGTTAGCATTAGAACGTTACGCTCAATTAAGAAAAAGAAGGTTCTATTAACCAAGGCGAATGGAATACGCCAGGGAAAAAACGTCCCCGCCCACCAACTGTGTCAAATTTAGACAATTTTGATGTGACAGCCATCCGTAACAAAATAAAACGAATTTTATTGTGTCAAAAAGCAAGTTCCTACTCTAAGAACATTACATGCGGAATTGAAAGAATCTATAGGATTCTCAGGATGTTGTGAAACACTGAGGAAAATACTACACCAGAATGGATTTCAGTTTAAAAGAAATAAAGAAGAACGCTCCATTCTCATGGAAAATTTTGAAATATCTGGATGGAGACAAAGATTTCTAAGAACTATACATAAAAAACGACAAGAAGGAAAATTGATTGTGTATCTTGATGAGACATATGTCCACCAAAATTATAGGCCAAAGAAGTCATGGCAAGGGCCTTCTACTTCCGGTGGTTGAAAAAATTTCCTCCGGTAAAAGGCCTATTATAGTACATGCTGGATCGGAGCAGGGATTTGTTCCAAATGCTTTACTTGTATTTAGCACAAAATCCAAAGCAGCTGATTATCATGATGACATGAATAGTAGGTACATTTTTTTTAAAGTGGTTACCTAAAATGTTGATCCCAAATTTGACCGAGCCTAGTGTGATTGTAATGGACAATGCAAGTTACCATGTCACACAAATAAATAAGCCTCCAACCATTCACAGCTTGAAGGCTGATATTCAAAAATGGCTAAGAGAAAATAAAATCCCATATGAAGACTGTTTTAAAAAAGAGGAATTGATGTGCCTTGTTGAAGAAAACAGAGTTGGTCCTGTATATGCAGCAGAGGAAATATTGAAGCAGCATGGGCATGAGGTCCTTAAATTGCCTCCATACCATTGTGACTTAAATGCTATTGAGCTCATATGGAGCCTGGCAAAGCGAAAAGTAGCGAGTAGAAATTTGGGGCTACATGGATCAGAAACTGAAAACCTGATCAGGGAATGTTTTTCAATGATTACAGCAGAAGATTGGAAAAAATGTACAGACCATGTAATAAGTGTCGAAGAAAAATACAAGTCCAAAGACAACATTCTTGACACAGAATTGGCGCCATTCATCATACAAGTTCGTGAAAGTGATAATGAAAGTGATTTTTCTCTATCAGGCATTAAATTTCTCGAATCTGATTTTGATTATGACTCCTGAAATAATAACAGATTAAAATTGGATAAAACGTTATTGAAAGTCTGTTTCCTTTCACCGTAATACCTTAAGCTCCAGTTAATCTATCCATGTGTGGCACCTTGCCCTTAAGATGACTTGGAAATATGTCACTTTATTATGATTACTGGTTAACCCTTATTAGGACAAAGGGAAACCATATGCCGAAAATAAAATCGTATGTAATTTTTTTAGCATGAGCCTATTGGTTGTTAAGATTTTTGTATTTGTAAATTGACGATCACTATGATAATTAATGTCAACTGACATAATTTTATATTTGCAAAAACATTATATAGTTGAAATAAATAAACTAAACTATTAATTAAGTATAGATAAATTACCGAGAGCGTGGAATTGCATAAGTGGTATTCTGTATTTAGGAATTCTATATTTGAAATTTCCCTTTGCCCGTATTGTCAGCATAAACCTCTGTTTGTAATATATTGAAGAAGAAAATTCCAAAATAACGGCAGTGACAAATTCTAAATATTATTTACGTTGTGCGTATATTTTAACTGCTGATTTTATTATATTCTCACAATTTTCGAAATAATTTTCTCTAGGCCCGTACGATTGTGAGTTGTGAGTTACCCAGTTTTTGACGAAAGTGAAGGAAATAAATATAGGTGTCAAGAACGGGAAATGGATCGAACAACAGATTATAATATTATTATCAATACTTGTGATATCCCAGATGAAGAATTAAATAATAGCGAATGAAAGTAAAAAAGGACTGAGTAGGTATTATTTTACTTATTAAGAGGAGAAGGGTATATAATTTCATTAAATTAAGAGAAATACTTAAGTTACTCTCCTTTTCATGCGAACCGTAAACCACTACAAATGCAATTCTAAGCTCTCGCGAATTAATCTATTATGATTAAAAGTGACATATATCGTTCATGTACTCTGTAAATTTAATTACCTACATTATTTATTGACCGACGATTGTTCTAATAACCCCTCTAATTTAGTCTAGGTACTAAACATTAAATACAAAATATGATTTAAAATATATTGACACCAATTATCAACTTTCTTTTTTCGTACTATGCTTCGTGTTACCAGCTAAAGATTTTTTGAATTAGCCGGGCTTTATTTGTGCAGTGACTCGCTGGTCAGACTCTATATTCGTTGCAGTTTGTCAATAACTTAAGTATATTTTTGTGAAAAGTTACATAACCTATAACACCTACCTACTAAATCAATTGACTAAAATATTTATTTGCAAAACTACAGTAATAAGATTATGAAAATGAAAGATTTTGAAAATAAGATTGAACATTGGAGAAGAAATCTATTTACTTGCAAGCTAGTGAGCAAATATTACAGGAAACTTGATGGTCTAAAAGTTCGTAAAATGCGAGCAAAATCCATTGGCCGTCAATGGATGCCATACGTCATTTCAAATGCTCGCATTTTACGATCCGTAGCTATCACTCATTATAATTCCAACCTTGAAATTATATATAAGCGCAGAGATAAACTTTCTTGAAATGGTCAACATGCAGTCAATATCGAACTTTGGGTGCTGCACCTTGGCCGAGACATAGCATGTGCGTGCCCGATGGCGTGATCTCGGGATGATACGATAACAACAGCCACACGTGCTCGCAAAACGTCACACGTTATTACGGACCTAGCGGTCACTTACGCCGTAACTTTTCCGAGCCATCGAACAATCAATTGACCGATACATCGCGCCATATTACGCGGCCAAAAAGAATCTCTCGTTTATCTACAAATGCCCATATGAGCCGTCCGTCTTTTCACTTCGGATGGACTGTCGTTATCTGATCATGCGAATATTCCATCCGTACAGACTTGGCCGGTTTTATCGGTATCTGACGACGGCTTATTTTTGTTAAAATAGATCTTAGGTACCTTTTCTAGCATAATTAATTCAATAGTTGTGCTGTAGGCCAATCATAGTAATAAATGACAAAGTATTCGTCATTTTCTGACTAGCACAGAGTGAGAGTGACGGATGCTTTAACATTTATTTATCGTGTGATAAATGCAACCATTACAAACTCGCCCGCTGCACTGTATTAGGAACTTTCAGGGTGATTATTAGAGCGTTTTAATCATCTTATTACTCTGTCCACAAAATTGGCCAATTATAAAAGTAATCAACACGATTGTCAATAGCAAAAGTTGCCTGAAAGAGATCGCTCTTTAGCGATGAGAACGCCTGTTGTCTGCCTCGATTTTCCTGTGTTTATATTTGTTTCGTCGTCACATATTATTCAAACAAACTCATCATAGCTCTAAGTCGAGTTCGGAATTAAGTTTTAAACATGTGTTTTGATATTTGGGTGAATGATTTCACAAAAGGAAGGTACTTATACAATTTATTAAATGTAGAGGAAAGTCCTGGCTTGAAAATTACATATTGGATGGAATAATTTCCTATAAAAATGCTTTCAAGGCAATATTATAAATATATATATATATATTTAAAGATAGTTTCCATATGTAGTATGTTATCGTTGAGTTTTTTTTCATGTCTATGCTATGGTATGGGTGGTATGGGGTATCATTGCATAGGTCCTTTATAATGGTGAAAGCAATTTTTCAATTTACAAGATTGCAAAAAAAATTGCTTTTTATCGGTAATTTATTTTATTTTATTTTATTTGTAAGTAATTAATTAATTGCGTTGACCGCGATGCTTTTGACCGGTTTTTTTTAAATTGATCTTTACAAAACTCTTGATGTGTTTTTTCTCTAAACTCTGTCCAGAACTTAACTGTAGATTTCGAGCGCAACAGAACGTCTCGATTTTTTCGAACGATTCGTTCAAAAAACCGTTTCGAACGCTTTTGCGACAATGATGGAAAATCATTGTCGCAAAAGCGTTCGAGACGGTTTTTGCTAAAAGTTACACTGGAGACCCTGTTAAAGTTACGCGCACTTGCGTTTTAAATTTAAATTTACTTTAGTGCTAAATAACAAAAAGCTAACTTTAAAGTAGGGACAACCGTTATGAAATAAATAAGCAGCAGAAGTACCGGCGAAAAGAAATGGGAACAAAGTTTTGCAGTGTACCTGCGCGAGATGCCAAAAAGAGTGATAAATTTAACAAAAATCTATTACAGCTATTATGTACCTAATTGTTTTTTTATATCATTAGCTTACACTTCTTTTTAAATTTAGATCCTATCCTATGAAAATGTAGATCTAAATTATTAATAAAATTTAGGAATTTTTTTGTAAGTAAATAAAATAGCTAAATAATGATTTAATATAAAATAATATAGCAAATAAAAAATTATAAGTAATTAAAACTCACAATTAAAGGTATTCCTAGGTTGTTTGCGTCCGGCACGTCGCGCCGCTATTAGGAACGATCCGCACTTAAAATCCGTTTACAGATGTCACGATTGACTGTAACAATACATCACTTCCACCTATATATATAGTGTAGGTCGGAGCTGGCCGAAGACGGCCGCAAAAATGGCGCGTCGCAGGCACTTGGCGAAACGAACTATTGCGATTCTTGCCTAGCTGGCCCACCACCGTTCCGCGCGCATTAAGAGGCCTAATTCCTTTTAAAAAGTTTTTTTTTCAAATTATGACAAATGTAGGTACATATTGATAATTTCCATAGTTAGGGCTTTATAGGACAACACCAATATTTTTGTCATTAAAGAATGAGCCTTTGCACTTGTTACTTAGTTGGACTAGAGTTGAAAACGCCCGGGAGACAAGGGCTGACGACCCGCTGGTGGGGAGGGGGAGGGGGGAAAATACGTTCCGTCGCGCGTTCTTTCGGTCCTCCTATCATCGTATTTTATAGAGACAATGGCATGTTTGGTATCGTTTTCGGATAAATTGAGGATGGCCAATTAACACTGTTATACAATAATATATAATCAGATCTGTGACTTGTTCGTTATATTTTGAACCAGTCATTTGAAGTCATCAAACGATTATTTGCATTTAAAATATAATACACATGCTAACAAACGTAAATACAGCTACAAACTACGTAATATACAATTAAGCTATTTTCATTACATATTCCAACATTTATAACATTTGTTTTTGGGTCCTTAATTTTAGGAGTCTGCTGTTCAAAAAACTTTTTTTTGTATTTAGTTTACATAATAAGAAATTATATGTTTTTGATAGCTGCATAAATGCGGCCTTATAATGATATTTTTTTAATGCCCAAATCGTTGCTAATTTTCGCGTAATCGTGGTAGAAATTTTTTTTACTAAGATTTTCTGTCTTTTGCCTTTATGTCTATTTTTTTCTTTAAAAGATGTTATTTATGTCGCAGAAAATGATCGGCCATCCTTAATTTATCCGAAAACGATACCAAAAACATGCCATAGTTTCTATAAAATAAGATGATAGGAGGACCGAAAGAACGCGCGGCAGAACGTAACTTCCCCCCTCCCCCTCCCCACCAGCGGCGCGTCAGCCCTTGTCTCCCGGGCGTTTTCAACTCTAGTCGACCTAAGTAACAAGTGTGCCACGGCTCATGCTTTAATGACAAAAATATTGGTATAAGGTAACTATAACCCACTTTTTGAAGAGACTAATACCTATCCCCGAGTTCTAGGTAGGTAGTAAGTAGTAACATAGCTATTTCATGCTTTCATTACATGCAGTCGAAAATAATTTGAAAAAACTATATTTATACCAATAAATCCCAATAGCCCTGTTCTAGGTATTAACATTAATAATATTTTATCAAACATTTTTGATCATAGGGAAAAATGTCTTAAACAATCAGCATTTTAAAAGGAATAAGGCTTCTTAAGTATTGTTAAATTTTCATTATGCAGTTCTATTGTTCGTGTCATATGATCACATCGGAGACGTCCAGCTGTTTTTAGGGTTCCGTACCTCAATCTGAAAAAACAGAACTCTTATAGGATCACTTTGTTGTGCGTCCGTCCGTCTGTCGGTCTGTCAACACCCTTTACCTCGAGAACGCGTGGAGGTATCGAGTTCAAATTAACACCATATAATCAGGTCTACGGCCCCTTGAAGCTGTAAAAACGTCAAACTTCTACCGTTATCGTGAAAAAAAGATACGGCCGTTTATGTCGCAAAAACGTACATTTCGACACTCTCGAGGGAATCAAAATGATGATGATGATGATGATTTGGTGTAGGGACGCACGGCCGGAGACAGGCGGGCTGTCGATCGCTTGACTGCGTTCATTCAGCCCAATTCCCACCCAATTGGAGCCAACGGTTACTGTCCCGGCGGCGCTCCCATACAGCCTTCTTCCTCGAATCTTCTTAAACTAGAAGAGGAAGAGCTGAGGGACATTAACCTTAACGATGTCCTTTCCTTCTGCAGGAGAACAAGAACCGAGGAAAGGACATCTTTAAGGTTAATGTCCCTCAGCTCTTCCTCTTCTAGTTTATCTTTTCTAAAGATGCTATAGCGTACTATCGCATACATGCCACACTCTGCTATAACATGCTTACTTGTCTCCTCCTGGCCACAGTGCGAGCAGTGTGGATCACTTACTACACCAATAATGTGTAGGTGCCTGTTAAGGCTATTGTGTCCCGTGATTATGCCTGTTAATAATCTGAGAGTTTTCTTACCTAGTTCCAGTAGATACCTGGTCCTTTTTCTGTTTATGCCTCCAAGGAACATCTTCGATTGTCGACATTCCGTTGTCTCTCGCCATTGTCTATTGGCCTCTTCCTCCATTAGCCTAGCTATAACTCCTTTCGTGACTTCTGCCGATATTGGCAGTGCAGTTTCGGGTCCTATGAGTTCCCTCTCTGCTCCTAGCCTTGCCATCTCATCTGCCCTTTCATTCCCCGTCACACCCTGATGTCCAGGTACCCAGGCTACCGTAATCTTTGTGTGTTCTCCAAGTTTGTTCAGGGCTTCTCTGCATTCCTTTACCAAGGACGAGCTTACCGTCTGTTTGTCTAACGCTTTTAGTGCAGCCTGGCTGTCTGTGTATATAACGACAGATCCCATTTCCTGCGAACATTCATCTATTATTTGTGCACATCTCATTATGCCGCATACCTCTGCCTGAAATACGCTAGCGTACCTCCCCAGAGGTATGTGTACCTTCTTATCCAGCTTCGGTATCACTATGCCGGCTCCTGCTAGTTTCGTGGATTCCCGCCGAGAACCATCCGTAAAGCAAATAGTCACGGGGTGTTCAACGTCTATTTTCCAGTTGTCCCTTTCTCCTATGTGTATCCTATATTTCTTATCGAACATCTCCTGTCTCTTCATGAGGTCGTTGTTTTGAGTAAGCATCCCCATCTTCGAGCATGCTTCCCTCTGAATAAGTGCGTGTCCCTTGTCCACAAAGCTTCCTCTCCATTCCTTACATGCTTTCATTCTGCACCACTGTTCCATGGCCCTCGTCTCCGCTTCTATTTTAAGTGACTTGAGACCAAGCATGATTTCCATCGCCTGCGTGGGCGTTGTTCTCATTGCCCCCGTGATCATAAGACATGCCAGTCTTTGTACTTTTGATAGTTCTTTATGGTATTCTTTGAAGTTGGCCTTATGCCACCATACTATGGCACCGTATAGTACTCTCGGTAGTATCACCGCCTTGTAAATCCAGTGTATCATCGCTGGTTTCAGGCCCCATTTCCTTCCGACCGCCCTCTTACACTGGTAGAGCGTTCTTATGGCCTTTGCCGATTGTTCTCTTATGTGTGTTTTGAATCTGAGAGTACTGTCTAACGTTATTCGCAGATATTTGAGCTCTTTGACTACTTCCAGTTCTTTGCCTTGAATGCTGATAGGTTTCATTTTCTCTATTTTCCTCTTATTGGTAAATAATATCAGTTTTGATTTATCAGGGTTTAGGGCCAGTCCTTTATAGGTGCAGCGGCACCATGCTAATATTTCCATCACTCCTCTTCTCATTGGGCATTTTTTTTTTCTGTACCTTGGCTTTTTGACCTGTCCGGTGACTTTGTCACACTATAAAACACTGTATACGGGTAAATTGATGATGATATAATTTTTTTAGATAAATAAATTATTTAAGTTTTATATAATATCAATAAAATCAACAAGTAATATAAAATTTACTAGTTTTTTTAAGTTTTTGTGTTTAAAGATCCCTGATTTTACCTTGTCCATCACCAAAACGCAAACTTCGAGCACCATTTAAACTGATTAAAAAAAGTTTCTCATGGATGGCAACATTTGTTTTGGATAGTTCAAAATCTTAATTTTCTAAAAGCGACCTTATTCTCGTGGTTTTAAAGTAAAAAATTATAAATACCTACAATTTAAATGTGTCCGTGAAAACGAGAAAAGGGGAATATCTCCCTATTCGTTACCACGATATTTACACATTGGCGAATTTTTATGGCCAAATCATACGTTTATTTTGATCTAGCTACACCACTTTTCATATAGCAACATAGTTTGGTTTCTCAAAACGGTCAGTTTTGCTAAAAATCACGAAGAGTCAGGCGTGTGTCGAGGTGGCTAAAAAACTTTCTCCCATTTCCGTTACAGGATATGAAGGTAAAACTTTGATTTTCTTTATTGTGGTTTAAAGTAACTTGATCATTATTTATGTGACAATTTGATTTCGCTTGAATACCCACGTAATTAGTGGTAAAATGTGTTTCTAATTGCATTTTAAACTGCAAAGTGTTCGTTCCGTTACCTACCTTTCGTTACCACATTTATAGTCACGTATAAGGGGAACGTGAAAAAGTAACGAAAGGAAAACATAAAGCCGCGACCACTATTACACTTTGTATGAATTCAGGTTTTTTTTCCAAGTTTAATTTATTTATTTTATAAAACTTAAACGTCTTATACGTCTCGTAATATAAATTGTAGATTAGTGTTAATATTTCAACGCTAGCCTTATTAACCTTCCGGTTCGTTTTAACATTGATTACGTGGTTGAATTTTTTAATGACCTTTATAACCGCGGCTTTATGATTTCGTTACCTCTTTTTCGTTACCGTCCGATTTTAAAATGTAATATTATATTTTTTATCTCAAATAGTGTAGATAGGTTAGTGTAGATTTTAGGTTTTTAAATAGTTTTACCACTTAATTCGAATGTTTTTTTTTTAATAAAGTTACACAAATTAAGAAATATTCTTATTTTATTTATGAAATACTTAATTTAATATTTAAGGTTTTTCGGTAAAAAAGATTAAGCCATTAAACTTCGTAGTTTTTATTTAGAAGAGAAAATTGTGAGACGTTTTTGCCATTTGGTAACGAAATGGATCAAATATACATCTGTTCTTGTATATTTGTAAATATTTCCGAATAAATATCAATAATTATGATAATTTACTATATAACTAAGAAAACGATACAATAATTTATTTCTCTTATACCTTCGTAACATTTAATACCAACAAAAGTTTATGGTAACGAAAGGGAGCATAAATCGAGGCCACCCTATATTAAAAACGGAATATTTATCAAATTCCTGCATATTTTACAAAACCATTGCTCAATACAGGTACCTAAGACTACTAAAAATAGTTTACCTCCCTAATAGTCACTGATTATTTAAAAAACAAAAAAACACATAAAATTATTTTTGGTAGCATTTCAAAAAAAATGCCCCATTATGTCTCTGACCACATCTAGTGCCACTCCTCGTACCAGTATGACTCCATCGTCCGAGTACGCTTGCACGTACAGGCCTCTTTTATTAGTCCTCTCGATTAGGGAGTCTAGAAGTAAGCACCACATCAGTGGTGATAAACATCCTCCTTGTGGAAAGCCCCTTTTCGGTCTTATCTGTCTCACTTCTCCTCCGAGTTTCGCCATTACAGCCCTTCCTCTTAGCATTTTACCTATCCAGGTCCCAATGGTAGGATTTATGCCATCTCTCTTTAGACTTTCTTCCACCGCTTCAAAGGTTGCCTTGTCAAAGGCCCCTTCCACGTCGAAGAAGCATCCCAGTGCGTAATGTTTTGCTTCCAGTGATCTCTCGATCCTTACTGTCAAATTGTGTAGAGCCGTTTCCGTGGATTTTCCCGCCATATAGGCGTGTTGGTTTCCGTGTAGCGGCTTTCCACTATGTCCTATTTGTGTTCTTACGAAAGCGTCTATCACCTTCTCCAGTGTTTTCAGTACGAAGGATGATAGGCTTATACTTCTGAATGACTTCGCTTTTTGGTACGTCTTTTTCCCTGGTTTTGGTAGAAAGACGGCACGAACTTTTCTCCATGCTTTCGGGATGCACCGTAGGGCAATACTGCCCTTGAATATTTCCGTCAGATGCTCTTTTATCAGTTCGTAACCCCCTTTGGAGTAGTCCCGGGATTACACCGTCTGGCCCCGCGGCCTTAAAAGGAGCAAAGGATTTGACTGCCCAGGCCAGTCTCTCCTCCGCTACTACCTCATCAGCTGTCTTCCAGTCCGGTTCATCATATCCTGACGACTCCTCTTCCTCTTCCCTGGCTTCTTCACAGTCTGGGAAGTGCGCCTTCAGCATGACTTCCAAAACCTCTCCCGGGTCCGTGATCAAACCATCGCCTGCCTTCAGACTTCCCAGCTGACATGCCTTATCGCCTGCTAATAGTTTCACTACCCTTGCCCCCTCCGAGTAGTTATTTATCTCCTCTGTGTATTGTCTCCAGCCTTCCAGGCTGCATTTCTCCCTCAGCTTGCTGTATGCATTCCGAGTTGCTCTGTACATGTCCCAGCTCTGAGTGTCATTCCTTTTCATGGCTTGTCTCATCGCCCTGCGTGTTTTCTTTCTTTGCTTTTGGAGCTCTTTGTTCCACCATGGTTGTCCTCTACCAGTCTGAACTATTTTCTCAGGGCATGCTGTGTGGAATGCCTCCATAATGCTTCGCTCGAGCCCTAATGCAGCCTCTTCCAACTCCTCGATGTCCGTACATCTCCTTGGTTTTGGCGCATTGGCTTTCAGTTCTTCTTCATATTTTGTCCAGTCTGTTTTTCGTGGGTTTCTTATCCTCATCTTCTCCTATGTAATCTATGCTATAGAGTAGTCTACTGTGGTCCGACATACTGTCCTCCCTGTCGACTCTCCATCCTTTTATCCTTTCGGTAATTCCTCCCATGGCTATTGTTATATCTAACACCTCTTTCCTTACCCTTGTTACGAACGTGGCGGTATCCCCCTCGTTCAGTATGTCTAGGTCTTTACTTACTATGAACTCTAGTAGTGATTCTCCCCTGCCATTGGTGTCGGTGCTTCCCCACACTTCGTTGTGCGCGTTGGCCTCGCAACCTATAAGTAGGGGTTCTCTCTTACCTTGATACATCTGTACCGCATCTTCGAGTTCCTCTGTCGGTGCATTGCCCTCGCCCGGTAGGTAGCAGGACGCCAGCGCCACTCTCCTCCTCTTCCCGTCCTGAGCAATGAGGCATATTTCCACCACTACAAGGTCTCTGTAACATAAGGTCATAACACAACCCATGTTCTCTACATTGTTACTTACAAATATGCATGCTCTAGGAGGTAGCTCACCATTCCTTTCGTAGTGGAGAGCCCCCCCCCCCAGATGTCCCAGGCCTGTCACTTTATTTCTCCATGCATAGGGTTCTTGCAGCAGGGCAATTTCAACTTTATTCCTTACAACATACTGTCCTAACTCGGACATTGCATCTTTGCAGTGTTGTAGGTTTACTTGGCATATGCTTATTTGTGTTTGTGTTTTTGTTGTTTGTGTATTTTGTGTGTTATGTGTAGTGTTCATTGTTATTGTGTGTCTGTGTTGTAGTCTTCCCCTTACTGGGTGGGTGCATCACTGTCGGCATCCGTACCCTCCTCTACCGTATGGATGTCGACAGATCCTGCTCCCGCCTGTTCAGGTATAGGCTTTCGTGATGGCGGAGTTATTTCATCCGCCATCTGCTTCTCCTTTCTCCCTTGGGATCCGGACGATTGGGCCCTTACAATCCTGACCCGGATTTTGGTGCACTGGAAGTAGAGGCTCCTGGTCCCCTCGTTCCCCCAGGTTTCCTCCACCGCCGACGGCACCGACAGGCAGACATGGGTCCCTGTCTGTTGCCTATCACAGGATATAAGGGTCCACTCGTCCATCCTCAGATCGGGCTTATCCAGCTTCTGCACTCTCAGGAATCCCACATCTCCACATTTGTGTTGACGTCCCCGGGGACCCAGACCTGCACCCTCGTCTTTTGCAATCTCTTGGTCACCATCTTATGACCTCCTACGATGCCGATATCCCGGGTTAGGAGCCACTCCCTTGACTCCTCCGACACTGGTGTCACTAGGAAGAATCCCTCTGCCACCAGCCCCGAAGTTGCAAATTGAGGGGCTCTCACCCCGTTCTCCCCTGCCAGGAATCTCCGTACATCCATCTCTATGAGGTCGTTAATTAATTGACGCCAGCAACTCCTCCTCTCTCAGTGACAGGCCTCCCATTTGCTCGTGGACATCTGGGGTGCCTACTGCTTCTCCTCTTACTCCGGATGGGGTCCTCCTCGCTCCATGCTCGATGTGCTTGGGTTTCCTCCCAATCCTTCAACTGCTTCTGTAGTTTTAAATGTCGTCTCGACTTTTGAGTTTAACTTTAAAGATTTCTGCATATTTGAACTGTAATGGGAAGAAAACTATAAGAGTGGCAGCAGTGCTCCCGTACTACCCCCCAGCTACATTTAGCGTACGCAGTGAACGGCACCTCCCCTGCGCACAGTCGTTCGCGACAGCGATTGTGCCGAGTGAGCCCGCAAGCATGAGGTAGAAGCCCCTGAGTTGCTTGATGTGACTAGTCCGTTCAACTTCCCAGTCCGGTTCCTCTCCGAGACACCACTAGTTGTGCTCTGGTCTCACCTTACTGTCGGCCTCCCTTCCTCGTCACTCCGGAGTCCGGGTCCACGCATCGTCCGCTTCACCCCGAAGACAGTCACTAGTGACATCCCAGGGTTCCCCGCACTCCGCGTTTCTCCATCCTCCGGATGTATCCGGTGAGGTGTACCTCAGGTCCTGCTCCCCCTCCCCTCGTCCGCTTGCGAGCCCAATCCGCACCTACCCCCCGCTGCCCACAGCCGGCTGTGAGGGCCTTCGGCACGTCCTCCCACCTCTGACCCTGGGGGTTTTGTAGACACATTGCTATACCAGAACTGAAGTCTGATATGTCAATGTGTCCGTTGCACTCCTCTTTTAATCAAAGTGAAATCAAAATGATAGGGTACTTCCCGATGACCTATCAGTACTATAAAATTTGGCAAGTAATATCGTCACATACTACAAATACTTATAAAAATCTGAAAACTATACATTTAATAACACGTGCATAAATTCTTCTATACAAAGTTAGAAAACGAGTTTCAGCATTTTTGGAAATTCATCTCCGAAAGGGGTTAAATGGGCAGTGGAACTTTCTTTGAGAGACGGGCCTTGTTTGAGTAGGAGTGGTAATATTTCGTGTATAGGTTCTTTTATGCAAAGTAAGAAAACGAGTTTCAGCACTTTTGTCAAATTCCTCTCGGAAAGAGATTTTCGGAAATGGACAGTGGAACTTTCTATGAGCAAACGGGGCTATTTTGAGTATGAGGTGCATTATTTTGCATGTCTTTATCAAAAACTAAGAATATTGCTGAGAGGTGACAGTTTATTGAGCTGGGCATTTTCTGAGAAAGAGTGATGCTATGGACCAAAAAACTAACGATAACGACAAAGTGGACTGTATAATTAAAAGAGTCCACACAACTACCGTGATCTTACATGCATGAATTTATTGGGTTACGGCTTTATGATGAGATTGCGTGTCGGCTTACCTGGAGATCTCTTAGGCGGAGCTCAGCGTCTGGAGAAGGCAGTTCCTTAGGCTTACCCAGTATCCAGATACAGTATTACCCTCAGTCCTATCACTAAGACGCACATACAGGTGAACAGAAGCCAAATCGCAATCGTAACAGCTTTGAGATGGAAATTAGATGACTTGATGCACTGCCTTGGCTCGCGAAGCCCGAATTATCGATAAATCTTGGGCAACTTTTCAAAAGTTCAACGTGCTCGAATCGCACGGACCGACAGACTCTCTGCGTTGCCACACTAACTCGATAGGGATGTGACAACCTGTGTTGCTAGACTAATAATTAAATTCTACCATAAATCGGCAATATTCAACATTCGGTTATAGGTTAATCATTAAAAATCACTACAACAAACTTTTCACCATACAATGAAATGAAATTAAAAAGTAATTATTCATCCCCTAAGCACATTAAATTGAAGGTGACAACATTTTCATGTTATAAATAAGAGGTATGCGGGTTTTTTAAGTAGTATACCTATTCATTCAAAACTGAGAAAATAAATATTTTTTTGGAAAGTTATCCCCTGAAGAGGTTGAATGCAAGGCTAATAGATGGTGAAACTTTATGTGAAAAACGTAGGATTGTCTGAGTAAGAGTGACAAAATTTCGTGTAAAAAAATTTGCATTTTTAGGTTTCCGTACCTGAAAAGGAAGAAACTCAACTCTCAAAATATAACTTAGTTGTCAGTCCGTCTATCGAATTAAATGGAAATTAAAACCATGTAAGTACTCAGAACTAGTCTTTAGAAGCTGTTAAAAAACTAAACTTCTAATTTAAAACGTTATAGAAAGATCCGGCTGTTTATGCCGCAAAAACGTATATTTCGATACTCTCAAGGGAATCAAAATTTATAAGGTAGGTATTTTCCTGGATCTAGAACCATGAATTTGGCAAGTAACACCGTGCCATACTACAGGTACCTACTTATAGGGAAAAATCTGAAAACTATACATTTCTAATACCTAAAATAAAATAATAGTCTGTAGTTAAAGTACGTAAAACAGTTTTCCAATGGCAATGTTAAGTTTGCCGCTAAGTACATGTTATCTTTTCGTTAGCAGTATGCAGTGTTTTTACTGTTCGTAAGGAACCCTCTGTACGCGAGTCCGACTCGCACTTGACCGGCTGTTTGTATTAACTGAGAATGCTGATTTTAACGTTAGAGGAAATTCCTACCCTTAAGGAGATTAACTTTTGACTAGGATTTTGTTCAGTTTATCGGAAATTAAAACAATAAAATAAATATACAAATCTACTACCTAAAAATGTATGTATGCGCGCAGTTTTTTATTAGTTTGATTATCTTAAGAAACAACAAAAGGGGTAGAAAATTACACAGATACCGTTTCCAGACCCTGTGCGAGCGAAGCCGCGGGCAACATGCTAGTTTAAATAGCGATCTACTACAATTTAAACAGGATCGTGCTTAGATTGTAGTATCGCATTCAATTTTTCTTTCTAAATTTACCTTTGTGTCATTATTTATAAAAATAAAAAATTTGGTATTTCCACATAAAAAATAGAATCGATAAAAAGATTCTAGAAATAAATATATATATATATATTCATAAATGCCGCATTTTTATGGACGCTGCTTGCTTAAATCATATTTTATATACTTATTCATATATTATGACGACGCGTTTGGCTCGGTTGGTAGACACCTGCCTACTGAGTCGGCGGTCCCGGGTTCGAATCCCAGCCGGGGCAAATATTTGTTCAAATATTTGTTCTTGGGTCATGGATGTTATCTATATATGTATTTAATTTATATATTATGTATATCGTCGTCTAGTACCCATAGTACAAGCTTTGCTTAGTTTGGGACTAGGTCGATTTGTGTATGATTGTCCCTTAATATTTATTTTATTTTTATTTTATTTTATTTTAATGTATATCATCGTCTAGTACCCATAGTACAAGCATGCTTAGTTTGGGACTAGGTCGATATAATTATGCAAGATTGTCGCCTAATACAAAAAAAAAACAATATTATCTTATCTTACCTTATCCAAAAAGGAACGATAATAATGTCCTATATTTAAAATTCAATCTGAGTGTGAAATAATAGTTTCTATTAACGGTAATTAACTTGGATAATGTTCCAATTTTATTATTCATCATTGATCTGATACCGTTGCGATAATTAATACCAAATTTCTTGAAAAAAAAAATATGGCATATAATTATGCAAACGAGCAAACGGATCACTTGACGGACAGGGGTTGAGTCACAAGTGCGTTGCCGGAAAACCTATTATGTAAACACACGTTGATTTCACAATAAAATTAAAGTTCACATGGAAAAGCCTAATACGTGAGATTGCCGTGACATTAGTCTGATCTTAGGAAAAGTACCCATAATGGAGAAAATTTGCATGACACATTGCTATTGCTGTTTACGGAACTAAAAATGCGAACATTTGTGAAATGTCTACATCTGTAAGGGGCAATGTTCCGAGTATACACTATACATTAATTCAGGAATATATTGAAAAATAAAAATAAAACTCATATCGTATTTTTTTTGTTTTCATTCTAATAGCGAGAATTTATTGAATCTAATATCGAAAATATTATAATATGTTCGTAGCAAAAAAATAAATCGTAGCAAAATACAATCTAAGGGTGCCCTTCGCTTGGTCTAAAATTTTATGTTCTAAAATTGTTTGGCCGAAAATGTTTGGTCTAATATTTAATGGTATACTTATTCTTTAGCATAAAGATTTTATTGCATACATATTTTTTGGCCTAAACCATGTTTGACCTAAAATTGTTGTATTTTTTTTATGACTAAAAGGCTAAAAGTATAATATTGTTAGGTATAATTATTCTTTAGCCTAACATAAAACCTCCTAAAAACCCATAATTATGCTGAAGCGAGCAAGCGAAAGTATAAGTCGCTCCCAGAACAATAGTTTAGGTTAGGTTAGAACTGCGTCCCCAACAAAAATAAGGCGCTCCCAGAACAGTTGGTTAGGTTAGGTTAGAACTGCGTCCCTAACAAAAATAAGGCGCTCCCAGAACAGTAGGTTAGGTGAGGTTAGAACTGCGTCCCTAACAAAAATAAGAAGCTCCCAGAACAGTAGGTTAGGTTAGGTTAGAACTGCGTCCCTGACAAAAATAAGGCGCTCCCAGAACAGTAGGTTAGGTTAGGTTAGAACTGCGTCCCTGACAAAAATAAGGCCCTCCCAGAACAGTAGGTTAGGTTAGGTTAGAACTGCGTCCCTAACAAAAATAAGTCGCTCCCAGAACAGTAGGTTAGGTTAGGTTAGAACTGCATCCCTGGCAAAAATAATTCGCTCCCGGAACACTAGGTTAGGTTAGGTTAGAACTGCGTCCCCAAAAATAAGGCGCTCCCAGAACAGTAGGTTAGGTTAGGTTAGAACTGCGTTCCCGACAAACATAAGTCGCTCCCAGAACAGTAGGTTAGGTTAGGTTAGAACTGCGTCCCTAACAAAAATAAGGCGCTCCCACAACAGTTGGTTAGGTTAGGTTAGAACTACGTCCCTGACAGAAATAAGGCGCTCCCAGAACAGTAGGTTAGGTTAGGTTAGAACTGCATCCCTGACAAAAATAAGTCGCTCCCAGAACAGTAGGTTAGGTTAGGTTAGAACTGCGTTCCCGACAAACATTAGTCGCTCCCAGAACAGTAGGTTAGGCTAGGTTAGAACTGCGTCCCTAACAAAAATAAAGCGCTCCCAGAACAGTAGGTTAGGTTAGGTTAGAACTGCGTTCCCGACAAACATTAGTCACTCCCAGAACAGTAGGTTAGGTTAGGTTTGAACTGCGTCCCTGACAAAAATAAGGCGCTCCCAGAACCGTAGGTTAATAGGTTAGGTTAGAACTGCGTCCCCAACAAAATCTAAGTAATATTAATTTAATAAATGCGACAGTTTGGATGCGATTATTATTGACACCAATATTCGAAATACCAATTGTATGCCTAAAATACATTCGACCAAACAATGTTATTCCATACAAATGTTAGACTTAACAATTTTCGGCCAAAAAAATATATGCAAAACAATTTCGGCCAAACAATTTTCGACGTAAAAAACCATCGACCAAAGATTATTAGGCCAAAAAATATGTGCCGAAAAAAATATCGGCCAAAAAATTTTAGACAAACAGATATAGACCCACAATCTAATTTCCAGAAGATTATCAGAGACTCTAGTCCCGAGTATGTCCGTGCTTATGTATGACTTCGATGACATTATGAAAAATTATTGAATTTAATTCAAAATGACACTTAAAAGCATTTTGACACCAAAGATTAACACTTAAGCATTTTGACACGTAGGTGGATGATAATTTAACTAAACAGCGTGAAAAAAGCTAATTGTTCAAATTATCTAAAACAAAAACCGGCCAAGACGAGCCTGACTCGCGCACCGAGGGTTCCGTACAAACTTTCACTTATCCCATCTTAATTGGCCTGGTTGAGTTACAGCCGGCTGTGAGGGCCTTCGGCACGTCCTCCCACCTCTGACCCTGGGGGTTTTGTAGACACATTGCTATACCAGAACTGAAGTCTGATATGTCAATGTGTCCGTTGCACTCCTCTTTTAATCAAAGTGAAATCAAAATGATAGGGTACTTCCCGATGACCTATCAGAACTATAAAATTTGGCAAGTAATATCGTCACATACTACAAATACTTATAAAAATCTGAAAACTATACATTTGCAATAAAATCATAAAAAAAATCTTTTCAAACATCATATTTGGAGAACTTGGTTGCGCTAAGTTTGCACCTTATTTGTATGCGGCGCCATACATTTCAGGTGCAAACTTAACTCAACCAGGCCAATTAAGATGGGATAAGTGAAAGTTTGTACGGAACCCTCGGTGCGCGAGTCAGGCTCGTCTTGGCCGGTTTTTGTTTTAGATAATTTGAACAATTCGCTTTTTTCACGCTGTTTAGTTAAATTATCATCCACCTACGTGTCAAAATGCTTAAGTGTTAATCTTTGGTGTCAAAATGCTTTTAAGTGTCATTTTGAATTAAATTCAATAATTTTTCATAATGTCATCGAAGTCATACATAAGCACGGACATACTCGGGACTAGAGTCTCTGATAATCTTCTGGAAATTAGATTGTATTTTGCTACGATTTATTTTTTTGCTACGAACATATTATAATATTTTAGATATTAGATTCAATAAATTCTCGCTATTAGAATGAAAACAAAAAAAATACGATATGAGTTTTATTTTAATTTTTCAATATATTCCTGAATTAATGTATAGTGTATACTCGGAACATTGCCCCTTACAGATGTAGACATTTCACAAATGTTCGCATTTTTAGTTCCGTAAACAGCAATAGCAATGTGTCATGCAAATTTTCTCCATTACGGGTACTTTTCCTAAGATCAGACTAATGTCACGGCAATCTCACGTATTAGGCTTTTCCATGTGAACTTTAATTTTATTGTGAAATCAACGTGTGTTTACATAATATGTTTTCCGGCAACGCACTTGTGACTCAACCCCTGTCCGTCAAGTGATCCGTTTGCTCGTTTGCATAATTATATGCCATATTTTTTTTTTTCAAGAAATTTGGTATTAATTATCGCAACGGTATCAGATCAATGATGAATAATAAAATTGGAACATTATCCAAGTTAATTACCGTTAATAGAAACTATTATTTCACACTCAGATTGAATTTTAAATATAGGACATTATTATCGTTCCTTTTTGGATAAGGTAAGATAAGATAATATTGTTTTTTTTTTTGTATTAGGCGACAATCTTGCATAATTATATCGACCTAGTCCCAAACTAAGCATGCTTGTACTATGGGTACTAGACGATGATATACATTAAAATAAAATAAAATAAAAATAAAATAAATATTAAGGGACAATCATACACAAATCGACCTAGTCCCAAACTAAGCAAAGCTTGTACTATGGGTACTAGACGACGATATACATAATATATAAATTAAATACATATATAGATAACATCCATGACCCAAGAACAAATATTTGAACAAATATTTGCCCCGGCTGGGATTCGAACCCGGGACCGCCGACTCAGTAGGCAGGTGTCTACCAACCGAGCCAAACGCGTCGTCATAATATATGAATAAGTATATAAAATATGATTTATGCAAGCAGCGTCCATAAAAATGCGGCATTTATGAATATATATATATATATTTATTTCTAGAATCTTTTTATCGATTCTATTTTTTATGTGGAAATACCAAATTTTTTATTTTTATAAATAATGACACAAAGGTAAATTTAGAAAGAAAAATTGAATGCGATACTACAATCTAAGCACGATCCTGTTTAAATTGTAGTAGATCGCTATTTAAACTAGCATGTTGCCCGCGGCTTCGCTCGCACAGGGTCTGGAAACGGTATCTGTGTAATTTTCTACCCCTTTTGTTGTTTCTTAAGATAATCAAACTAATAAAAAACTGCGCGCATACATACATTTTTAGGTAGTAGATTTGTGTATTTATTTTATTGTTTTAATTTCCGATAAACTGAACAAAATCCTAGTCAAAAGTTAATCTCCTTAAGGGTAGGAATTTCCTCTAACGTTAAAATCAGCATTCTCAGTTAATACAAACAGCCGGTCAAGTGCGAGTCGGACTCGCGTACAGAGGGTTCCTTACGAACAGTAAAAACACTGCATACTGCTAACGAAAAGATAACATGTACTTAGCGGCAAACTTAACATTGCCATTGGAAAACTGTTTTACGTACTTTAACTACAGACTATTATTTTATTTTAGGTATTAGAAATGTATAGTTTTCAGATTTTTCCCTATAAGTAGGTACCTGTAGTATGGCACGGTGTTACTTGCCAAATTCATGGTTCTAGATCCAGGAAAATACCTACCTTATAAATTTTGATTCCCTTGAGAGTATCGAAATATACGTTTTTGCGGCATAAACAGCCGGATCTTTCTATAACGTTTTAAATTAGAAGTTTAGTTTTTTAACAGCTTCTAAAGACTAGTTCTGAGTACTTACATGGTTTTAATTTCCATTTAATTCGATAGACGGACTGACAACTAAGTTATATTTTGAGAGTTGAGTTTCTTCCTTTTCAGGTACGGAAACCTAAAAATGCAAATTTTTTTACACGAAATTTTGTCACTCTTACTCAGACAATCCTACGTTTTTCACATAAAGTTTCACCATCTATTAGCCTTGCATTCAACCTCTTCAGGGGATAACTTTCCAAAAAAATATTTATTTTCTCAGTTTTGAATGAATAGGTATACTACTTAAAAAACCCGCATACCTCTTATTTATAACATGAAAATGTTGTCACCTTCAATTTAATGTGCTTAGGGGATGAATAATTACTTTTTAATTTCATTTCATTGTATGGTGAAAAGTTTGTTGTAGTGATTTTTAATGATTAACCTATAACCGAATGTTGAATATTGCCGATTTATGGTAGAATTTAATTATTAGTCTAGCAACACAGGTTGTCACACCCCTATCGAGTTAGTGTGGCAACGCAGAGAGTCTGTCGGTCCGTGCGATTCGAGCACGTTGAACTTTTGAAAAGTTGCCCAAGATTTATCGATAATTCGGGCTTCGCGAGCCAAGGCAGTGCATCAAGTCATCTAATTTCCATCTCAAAGCTGTTACGATTGCGATTTGGCTTCTGTTCACCTGTATGTGCGTCTTAGTGATAGGACTGAGGGTAATACTGTATCTGGATACTGGGTAAGCCTAAGGAACTGCCTTCTCCAGACGCTGAGCTCCGCCTAAGAGATCTCCAGGTAAGCCGACACGCAATCTCATCATAAAGCCGTAACCCAATAAATTCATGCATGTAAGATCACGGTAGTTGTGTGGACTCTTTTAATTATACAGTCCACTTTGTCGTTATCGTTAGTTTTTTGGTCCATAGCATCACTCTTTCTCAGAAAATGCCCAGCTCAATAAACTGTCACCTCTCAGCAATATTCTTAGTTTTTGATAAAGACATGCAAAATAATGCACCTCATACTCAAAATAGCCCCGTTTCTCATAGAAAGTTCCACTGTCCATTTCCGAAAATCTCTTTCCGAGAGGAATTTGACAAAAGTGCTGAAACTAGTTTTCTTACTTTGCATAAAATAACCTATACACGAAATATTACCACTCCTACTCAAACAAGGCCCGTCTCTCAAAGAAAGTTACACTGTCCATTTAACCCCTTTCGGAGATGAATTTCCAAAAATGCTGAAACTCGTTTTGTTACTTTGCATAGAAGACCCTATACACGAAATATCTACACTCCTACTCAAATAATCCCAAGCTATTCATACAAACTTTCACCTCCCACTTTACCCTATTAGGGGTTGAACTCTCGAAGACGCTAAAATCAGTATTCACAGATTTTGATGAAGAGTCTACACGCAAAAGAATGCACCCTTTCCTCAAAAAAGCCCAGTTTCTCATAGAAAGTTACACAGTCCGTTTAACCCCTCACGGAGAAGAATTTACAAAAATGCTCACTTGTTTTCTTACTTTGCATATAAAAACCTATACACGAAATTTTGACACTTACTCAAAACATCCCAATTTTTTCATAGAAACTTTCACCTCCCTCTTTACCTCATTAGGGGTTGAATTTCCAAAAACGCTAAAATATATGTTCTCAGTTTTTGATGGTCAGTCTACACGCAAGATAAAACCCTTTCCTCAAAAAGACCACGTTATTTCATACAAAGTTTTACTGTCACCCCTTTCGGGGATGAATTTCCAATAATGCTGAAATTTGTTTTCTTACGTTGTATACAAAAAGCTATAGACGAAATATTACCACTCTTACTCAAAGAATCCCAACCAAGTTCCTCACACAAACTTTCACCTCCCATTTAACCCCTTTAAAGGATGAGTTTTGAAAAATCCTAACAATAGTTTTTTTATAAAAATAAGAAAACTAAACGAAGGAGAATCTGTCTACAAAGTTTTATATATCTAACTCAAAAATTACTCAATTTCCATACAAACTTTCAACCCCAATTTGACACCTTTAAGGGATGAATCTTGAAATATCCCTTCTTAGTGCTTGCCTGCATCGTATACTTGATCTATTCTAGAAATTTGAAGTTCCTAGGTTTAGTAGTTTCTGCTCTACGTTGATGAGTGAGTCAGTCAGTCAGTCAGGACTTTTCCGTTTATATGCATAGATATATCTTCGTAGGTATATAATAAAAGTAGCGACTACAACAAGGACAAATACCGTAGTTTCCTTAGAGACATTGCCAATTTTCTGAAGATATTAAAATTTAGTTGTATTTTTTTTTTTTTAATATGCCTTATTAAGCCGGCGTGTCTGGATAGCTAAAATAAAAATAAAGAGAGCAAGTAAAGGGAAACGTACTTAATTAAATCAAATCTCTGCCTATATTCAGTAAAAGGAAATAAACGAATTTACGGGTATTAATAGTAGTTTCTGCAACTCTCACATTGAGAGTTTTATAACGGGAGTGTGGTTTGGCGGATTTCATAATAGGATTAACACGAGTGTTTTAAGACCTAATTATGTACAGTTGCATACACAACTTTACACACATACCTATTCATCATCATTATCATAGATTTTCTTTTATGTAGATATGAAGTACTCAGAACTACCAAGTCCCGCGGCGCGGAGGAATGAATGAGGCGACCCTGCCGGCCGCCGGTGATCATCTTAAGACGAACCGGAGATAATAGTAATAATATCAAAATCTCTGATTATGGTCGCTGCCATGGAATGTAGGACTTTACCTATAAATAAATATATCGGAAAACCTCACACAAATCGATCTAGTCCCAAAATAAGCTCAAGAAGGCTTGTGTTATGGGTACTAGACGACGATATTCGTACTTATATAGATAAATATATACTTAAATACATAGAACAACCATGACCCAAGCACAAATATTCGAGTTCATCACACAAATATTTGCCCTGGCCGGGATTCGAACCCGGGACCGCCGGCTCAGTAGGCAGGTGTCTACAAACCGTCGACCTATAGTATCCGATCTTGTTATAGTAGTTAACTAAGTATATGGGTGTAGATAAAAGCGTTTATATTTACCGCGAATGATATTAAACGTGATGCTCGAATGGTCGGAGAATTGTCAACACAAGATAATTAAATAATTTATTTTAATATGTTATTTGTTTAACGTCCCGTTTGTTTTGAGAATACTTACTTGAATATCATTTGTGTTTCACTCCATTCTGTGACTATCTGTATAATTTGACAGCTACCTGTTCTACCTAGCTATGTTACTAGCTATGTTACTACCTAGAACTCGGGGAAAGGTATTATTCTCTTCAAAAAGTTGGTTGAAATTATCAATATATTTGTCATAATTTGAAAAATATATATTTGAAAAGGAATAAGGCCTCTTAATATAGTACGGTGGCTACTTCAAAACATAATAAAATACTTAGCAACCAAACAATGGAAAACTTGATGGTTGACACAAATAAGTTTGCCGTAACATAAATATTTACGTAAAAAACTTCCCGCTGATCTAGTATCACGATCATCGTCATAAATGTAGACATACTTGTCAGTGTACCTGATGTAGTACCTATGTAGCTGTCTGCATCTATCCCTATCCATAGTCACCCTTTTCTCTATACGACATGACGTTTACCTTCTCTAGAATCACGATAGCACAATGAAAATTTTTATATCACAAAGAGCATCTGAAATTCCGAATTAACCAGTTAACTCATAATTGTACAAACTATGAAAGCGCTGAATAATTCTAAAACGAAAAGATAGAACGATAGATTATTGTCTGTGTTGACTTATAAGTTAGATTTTTCACGTCTACAAGCGATAGCAGACCTGAATATTTGAAATTAACTTTAGCTTGATAACACCACGCGTCCTTGAGAAGATGGGGGTTGACGTGGTGTTAACAGACGGACAACAAAGTGATCCTATACTAAATAAATAAATAAATATTAGACAACCTCACACAAATCGATCTAGTTAGTCCCAAATTAAGCTCATAAAGGCTTGTGTTATGGGTACTAGACGAAATACAAACTTATATAGATAAATATGTACTTAAATACATACAGAACAACCATGACCCAAGCACAAATATTCGAGTTCATCGCACAAATATTTGCCGAGAAATTGAGTGTTGAATTGAATTGAGGTACGGAACCCTAAGAATGGCGTCAATGGCTCTCAATTCTCACGGCAAGTTAACACTCTACGTACAAACGAGTTTAAATATGGACATTGGACTTTTTTAACACGATCAACAGTTATTTTGCGGGTCGCGTGTTCGCGAGCATGTCGGATCTCGTGCGCGGACAAGGTCGTTCAATGTCGGGCTATCTCTTCCTGCTTATCTCTGACCTCTCCACTCACACATTACTCAGACTTTTTTTAGACAATGTTGTATGTTATTGGCGTGGCAGCTTCGCACTTAGCACCTTAGCGCGATCTTTACCTTTGGGAAGATACCTAATTCGATGAAACAACAAATATTTATTTCTAAATTTAAAGTTAAGCATAATAAGCGCTATATAAGTATTATACTTCTTCTTAGTCGTTTCACTCTTTACAGAGTGGTATCGGTATTATACTATTATTAACCCAGTTACGTTATGTCTGGACATCATTGTATCCGACGCCATAGTCACCAGGTGCAAAGTTAACGTAAACTGATAGTACCTATAGAAAATGGAGCTCTGATATGTCCTCTTAAATGCCGGCTCTTGCACTCGTATAATTGTCAAAAAGTGACGAGTACTATGTTTTTATCGCGTGACATTCGAGGGCTGATTGATAAGTTTCCGAAACAATGAGGAAAAAAAACGGCCAAGTGCGAGTCTGACTCGCGCACCGAGGGTCCCGTACAAACTTTCACTTATCCCATCTTAATTGGCCTGGTTAAGTTTGCATCTGAAATGTATGGCGCCGCATACAAACGAGGTGCAAACTTATACGATGTTTGAAAAGGACTATATTTTTTATGATTTTATTACAAATGTAATAATTTTCAGATTTTTATAAGTATTTGTAGTACCTATGTGACGATATTACTTGCAAAATTTCATAGTTCTAGGTCATCGGGATTTTTCAAATTCGCATGGGGCCAAGTCAGAAGAATAGGGCGGGTGGGGCAGTATTTGGAGGCGTAAACTCTTGAATTTTTTGACATTGCAACTCTTGCCGTGTAAACCAATGCGTTATCGTGGTGGATCAAGATTTTTTTCCTAACTTAGTGAGGTATTTCTTGTTTGACTACTTCGCTCAGGTTCTGCAACAAATCTGCATAATATTGACCGTTTATAGTTCTTCTCTTTTCAAGGTAATCTACGTAAATGACACATCTAGCGTCCCAAAATACGGTTGCCATCACGATACCAGCGTACAAGGTCATCATTGCCTTCTTTGGTGCACGCTCATCACTTCCTGTCCACTGCTTTGACTGCTCTTTAGTTTCCGGCGTAAAGTGGTCAATCCATGTCTTATCGACCGTTATGACAAAGAAATTCCTTGGAATCCCGTCTAAATACCTGCAAACACTCCTTTGAAACATTCAGGTGTTTGATTTTCTGGTCATTCATAATCATAATCATTTATTGCAATCATGTTCATATTATTTAAGGTGCCACAAAATAAAGTAGGTAGGTACATGATACCCTGTTAGGGCGCACAATATAGGTCCTTAATTACAATTAAACTTAAATTAAATATGAATTACAATACAAGTCAAATACATGCCATGTCATTTTATATGTGAATTTGCAATTATTCTTAAACTATAATTAAGCTACTTACATACAAAAAATTATTTAATTTCTACCAATGTTTTGTCATTTAAAAATTCATCAACTGAATAGTAACATTTATCAATAAGCATATCAGTTACTAGTTTTATGGATTCAGGTATTTTATTCATGATACATATACATCGGTAATAGGGACCATTTTTAACGATAGTGAGTTTCGTGGAAGGTAGGTTTAATTGATGTTTACGTCTGCTATTTGGTTTACGGATTTCTGCCGATTCGAATAACTGCGGGTGGTTTCTGACGAAAAGCGCTGCCTCCAATATGTAAATACATGGTAAGGTTAAGATGTTATGCTGTTTAAAATGAGGGCGACAGCTATTTGGAATACGAGTGTTGGTCAGGATGCGGATACATTTCTTTTGCATAACGAATATTTCGTGCGCATCGGTGCTTGCACCCCACAGTACTACACCGTATCTAAGCCATGCGTGCGCGTACGCATAGTATGCCGATAACGCTGTTTCCAAGTTGGTATTAATTTTCAAGACGCTAAGTGCGTATACAAAACGTGCTAACTTGGATTTAATACTTTGTACGTGTGATTTCCAGTTAATACTAGAGTCTAATTTTATACCTAACAACTTAAACTCGTTTACTTCCTCTATTGTGCTATTGTTAAATTGTAAAGACATGTTGAGGGGCTTCTTCTGATGAGGTTTGAACTGAATAATTTTGGTTTTTTTCAAATTTATGTCTAAGTTGTGTACGTGAAGCCAGTTGACAACAGTATTTAGTGTGTTCAAAAGCCGCGACACCCATCGGGCACTTATCTTTTTCATATATAAATGCTTATGTATATTAAAAACATGTTCCGACGAAATGTTTACCATCTCTGCTATCTCCCTCTGTTTTAATCGGCGGTCCCCCAAAACAATATTTTTAATTTTATTGACCATTTCTGGGGTAGTTACCTCATTTGGTCTCCCACTACGGGGAGCGTCATTGCAGCTCTGTCGTCCTCATTTGAAATCGACTGCCCAAGCACAGTATAAAGACAACTCGGTAATAAGTTTGACGACACGGTTGGCTCAGTTTGCAAGCACCTGCCTACTGAGCGGCGGTCCCGGGTTCGAATCCCGGCCAGGGCAAATATTTGTGTGATGAACTCGAATATTTGTGGGTCATGGTTGTTCCTATGTATTCAAGTATATATATTTATCTATATCAGTTTGTATTTCGTCTAGTACCCATAACACAAGCCTTTATGAGCTTAATTTGGGACTAGATCGATTTGTGTGAGGTTGTCTAATATTTATTTAGTTAGTAAATATTATTTATTAGCCAAAAAACGGAACGTTAGAGAGATGTTATAATCTAACACTTATTAAGTGTACATATAATTATAACCTTGTAATAGACAGTACAATACCAGCCAGTACTCAAATAAATTAAATTAGTACTTATCTAATTCATCGAATGAATGTTCTATGGGTGCGTCCCATATTATATACAAACTTTTGGTATAATTTCAATTTATAAACATACAAAAGATATAATGCACGATATATATAATAAGAAATACCATATTTTCATGAAATATAAGGCTTGATAGGTATAACATTCAATTCATATAATATCATATGTTATAATGGTTATTTTGGCTAATAATTTTAGATATAATATTTTTTTTTTTTTTTTTTTTTATGTCATAGGGGGCAAACGAGCAAACGAATCGCCTGATGGAAAGCGATTACCGTCGCCCATAGACACCTGCAACACCAGAGGAGTCACAAGTGCGTTGCCGGCCTTTCAGGTGGGAATACGCTCTTTTCTTGAAGGTTTGAAGGTCGTATCGGTCCGGAAATACCGCAAGCGACAATTCATTCCACAATGCAGTCGTGCGAGGCAGGAAATTTCTAGAAAAGCGCACAGTTGTGGACTGCCAACTATCTAAGTGGTGAGGATGAAAGGATTGTCGCGTAGAACGATGGCGGAAAGAAGCGGCAGGAATCAATCCGAACAACTCCTCGGAGCACTCCCCGTTATACAAGCGATAAAAGATGCAGAGAGAGAATATGTATTTTGTATAACAATTATGACATATAAAATAATATTAAAATAAATAAATATTAAGGGACAATTATACACAAATCGACCTAGTCCCAAACTAAAAAAAAGCTTGTACTATGGGTACTAGACGACGATATACATAATATATAAATACATATATAGATAACATCCATGACCCAAGCACAAATATTTTGAACAAATATTTGCCCCGGCCGGGATTCGAACCCGGGACCGCCGACTCAGTAGGCAGGTGTCTACAAACCGAGCCAAACGCGTCGTCAAAATTTATTGACATACCTAGGTACCAATTTATAGGGAACACCCAAATACTCCGAAATATTTTATTCCGATTTTGCTTATTCATTATTCCTAAGAAATAAAATTCCGATCGTTAAAAACAACGAAATTTAATATTCCGAATTTCAAGTCCGAGTTTTTTTAAGAGTTAAAAGCCCGACGTGGCTCTAGCCCGAAAAACAGAATTCCGATTTAGAATTTTCCGAAATTTCATAGCTTTTTCGGAATTTTAACATTCGGTCAAATAAACTGTCGTATTTTCAATTATCGCAATTTTCACTTTTATTAAAACTGATAAATTTCGGATTTTTGAAAATCGGAATAAAAAAGTTCGGAGTACTTAGGTACCTATATTTGTAAGAGCGAAACGAGCGCAGGCAAGGCAGGTAAAGCAGGTCCGACTTGGCTTACGATTCCTAGCGAAGCGAGGAGGAGTGTTAGGTTGAACTGAGACCCTATCGAGCGAGCGAAGCGAGCGAGCCGCGCAGGTCTGACTAGGCTTACGATTCCTAACATTACCATTTTTCACCTTAAGGCAGATCCGACTTGGCTTAGGTTAGGTACGACGACGAGCGAAGCGAGGAGGAGTGTTAGGTTGAACTATGATCCTAACGAGAGAGCGAGCCGCGCAGGTCCAACTTGGCTTACGATTCCTAACATTACTTATTTCACCTTAAGACAAATCTGACTTTGCTTAGGTTAGGTACGACGACGAGCGAAGCGAGAAGGGGTGTTAGGTTAAACTATGACCCTAACGAGCGAGCGAATGCGAGCGAGCCGCGCAGGTCCAATGTGGCTTACGATATCTAACATTACTTCGATGCTTCGATTGCTTCGATGTTTCGAGTAAATGTATATTATATGTAATACTAATTAAGTGTTTTAAATGTTATACCACTAGATGATTATGCACAATGTCATTATACCTAGAGTTCATTATATACTATGAAAATATGCATTTTATTGTTAGGTATATGTTTCGTTCAGTATACAAATTGAATATTATACCAATTAAATTTATTCCAATTGAGCCTACTCGTATGTCTAATGAGTGTTATATCTATTGTTTATATTATGTTCTATTACTTACCCATGTTCTATACTACTATTGAACACGATTATTTTATAAAGTGTAAGAGGTGCAAGTGTTGAAATCATAAAAGATTGGAAATGATGTGTCTATAGTAAAAGTTATTTTTTTATTATGGTTTTTAATTAATATAGTTTCGGATTGTTTTCAACCAGCCGTCGTACCTACGGTATAATCACAGGTCCGCTATGTATATAGTGTACTCGTATATGATTATGAAGTATCTGTCGATATAATTAAGTTATTTTTTCTAAGAAAACAATAACATTAAGCTTAAGTTTCGATTAATAACTTACCATTATAATTATGACGCGCAAATATTAAATTATGGAGCAAAACATGCGACTTTATTAAAACAACACTGAAAAAAATTGTCGGTGAATCCCACTGACATAACAGTTAGGCTTACTGTTATAACAGTAAGCCTAGCTGTTTACTGTTTGTAACTGTTTGTGTTTGTATACTGTTTATTTTTTTCAGTGAAGTCATGATTTACTATAAAATGTTTCGTGAATTAATTCAGATCAGCAGATCATGTCACCGTTGATCGAATAACCTTTTCTTGGCAATGTATCATATATCATACATTTAATTTAATCATCTACTTATTTGTATTTTTTTTTATTATATTGTTTTAATTGCTCCATAACAACGAGGCTTGAAATGAAGACTTCTTATTTATTTTGCCAAGAAAAGAGTTAAAATTGTCACAAATAACCGCATAAATCATCAAAAGCCATGTACAATATATTTTTTGGCGAAGGGCATGAAACGCTTTCATACTTGGTACATCGAAGCAACGCAAGCAGGCAAGCTGACCGCCTCGCAGGTTTGTTAAGAGGATAATTATATCACTCCTCTTTTCCCCATGATATCAGTTTACGTTAAGTCTCCACCTGGTAATTATGATCGCATACAAATGAGGTCCAAGCTTAACGTAACCGGGTTATACTCGTACAGTCAACCAATTTGATTCCTAGGCCATTTCGTACCTTGTCGCAGTGAACGTCAATATGAAAGCCGCTTGAAAATCTCATATCATTGTCATTGTGACAAGGTTCTACATATAGTGGCCTAGAGATCAAATTGGTTGACTGTACAAATTCAGGTATTGTTCTCGTCTGCTTCCCCTCCAAAACTTAAACAATCTTTACGAAATTTTAGGATCTGAATGTAAAGAAAATTTCCTGTGTCGGACTGTTTCGATTTCTGCGGTTATTATTAAGGGGACAGGTAATGCGAAACTAGCGCCACTTACGAATTTTTATTATATCATCCAAACCAGATCAATTTTCAGTAATTGCAAGATATTAGGAGCTGGAAAAACACCTTTAGTGTTTATTTAATCATTATACACAATTTCTTGTTCTTTAGTTGTCTCTAAAAACTTGCCCAAAACTATTGTGGCCGCTTTTGACGTGAACAAGTTTTGTAAGGTAAACTACAGTGAACAAATTGTATATAGTGAATTAATAAATATTAAAGGTGTTTTGCTAGCTCCTAGACTTCAGCTATTTCAAAAAAAATATCAGATTATGAAGGTATAAGAAAAAAATCGAAAGTGGCGCTAGTTTCGCATTACCCGTCGCCTTAAGAATTGGTGGAGGAACAGACGAGAACAGAGAGTGTATTTCCTCCCACTGCGATGTGTTGCAGTGATGGATAGTTCCATATAATCCGCCAGTTCGGTTATTTTCATTTGCCCGAATTTTCTCAATAAAAATTTATAGGGTATCTTCCGTTGACCCTACAAGTACCGGGAAAAGTCCGAAAACTATACATTTGTAATTAGATTATAAAAAATATAGTCTTTATTTAAAGTACCTAACCAATCGAGGTTCAGCAACGGTATAAATTAGTACGGAACCCTCGGTGGGCGAGTCTGACTCGCAACTTTTTCTAATCAAATCGCGTTAATAAGTGCTACCAGCATCAGCATTAGGGGTTGAACTTTCAAAAACACTGAAATCAATATTCTCAGGTTTTGATGAGGAGTCTACACGCAATAGAATGCACCCCATACTCAAAAAAGGCCCCGTTTCTCATACAAAGTTCCACTTCCCATTTAACTTCCACTTTCTCTTTCGGAGATGAATTTTCAAAAATGCTGAAATTCGTTTTCTTGTTTTTAAAAAAAAATCAATCATCAAAAATCTGTACACAAAGTTTTATATCTCTAACTCATAAATATATTACTCAATTTCCATACAAACTTTCAACCCCAATTTGACACTCTTAAGGGATTAATTTTGAAATATCCCTTCTTAGTGCTTGCCTGCATCATATACTTGATCTATTCTAGAAATTTGAAGTTCCTAGGTTCAGTAGTTTCAGCTCTACATTGATGAGTGAGTCAGTCAGTCAGTCAGTCAGTCAGTCAGTCGGTCAGGACTTTTCCGTTTATATGTATAGATAATGGTAGTATAAATATTATTGTTTATTTATAAAAAATGTTTGGTGTTTATACCAAAAATAATGTAAATATTAAAAACCGGTCAAGTGCGAGTCGGACTCGCGCACCGAGGGTTCCGTACACACACTTTCCATCCTTAAGTGGTTAAGTTTGCACCTGGTATGTATAGCGCTCCATACAAATGAGGTGCAAAGTTAACGCAACCAATCCCTTTGTTGTATGGCCCCCCTTAAATATTTATTTTATTTTATTTTTAGTATTTGTTGTATAGCGGCAACAAAAATATATCATCTGTGAAAATTTCAATTGTCTAGCTATCACCGTTCTTGAGATACAGCCTGGTGACAGACGGACGAACGGACGGACGGACGGACGGACGGACGGACGGACGGACAGCGAAGTCTCAGTAATAGGGTCCCGTTTTTACCCTTTGGGTACGGAACCCTAAAAACGATACGAATAACATTTAAACTGGATAATGAAATTCTAATAACAAAAAACGTTTCCTCAAGTAAGTAAATGAAACATCACAACAAGTGTTTCGATGGATGACGAAGTATGCAGAACGCTTAAAGTTCAAACATAATAATCGCATCTTGTTTCTTATTTACATTTAGGAATAACGATGTACGAACTTTTGGAGGTGATACAGGGGACTATTTGGAAGAGATTGAAGCCTACGAGTATATACTTTAGTTTAATCCGTGATTGTTTTTTTTTTAAATTGAGATTGTGTGTGTGGGTAACATGGTTTACTTAATTCTTGTGCAATTCAAGATCTCTTCAGTAGCACTGTAAGATAACAGTATTATTTAAGTAGGTTACATGTTGACTCATTTTTTTTTAGGATGTCAATCGATTCTATTTTTTATTGTGATCAAATGTCTATTGGGACTGACTACACTTAAACTGCTCTAAAATGTACAACTCACATAGACCGGGCCGGGCCGGGTCGGCTGCCGCCGCGTCGCAACGGGCGGTCTGGCAGCCGGCAGCGGCCGTCCGCGTCCAGTGACCAGGTCGGGCGAGTTCGGCTGCCACCACGTTCCAGCGGACGCTAGAGCGCCCGGCGGCAGCCGACTGCGTCCGTCCGAGCGATTAAATTCTAAGGCGACGGACGTGCGAGCGGAGCCGATGGCGTGCGGCGGTAACCGAACGGAGCCGATGGCGCGCGGCGGTAACTGAACGTAGCCGATGGCGCGCGGCGGTGACCGAACGGAGCCGCTTACGCGCGACGACAGCCGAGCACCTCCGTCCGCGTCCGCAAGCGCCCGATCAGCCGGCAGCGGCGCCAATAACATTCGAATATGGGATCTGACTGTCGCAAAGAAGCTTTACATTCGTTTGGCAACTATTTAGATGCGCTTGAGCGCGCGCTGACTCCGCCCGGTCGGTGGGAATCGTACAAAAGTCAGAAATGACCGTCAAAGTTCAACATTCCTACGTAGCGCTAAAAACGCTCCATACAATTGGCGTCCAGGCTAGTGAAGTCACAGGCCAGTATAGGTACCAATAATTGTATGGAGATAATAAGAAATTTGCCATTTTCACCGTGAAAGAGTGCGTTTAAGTTCATGGTTGTCGTACAATTATAGTTTTGTAAAATTATGAGGATTTTGAAAACATTTTCAAAATTTCTTTTGGCTAAAAAAAAATATCATAAAATTTGCGTACCTTTGAAGTCGATCCTTTTGGAAATATGTGACTTCAAAGGTACGCAAATTTAATAAATGGTTCCATATTGGGTTGCATAAATTTTGAAGCCATAATGTCGGTGCGCATAACCACTTTTGTCATAGTCCTTGCGCATAAGGTGTGTATAGTCATGAATTGATCCGCATAAATTTTATGACAATAATGTTTTTACGTATAAGTAAGTGAATAATAATCATTAATCGTCATAATGTTCTTATGCATATCGTGCATTGGCGCATAAAACTGATGAACATAAATATCAAGCTCCTAATTTTTTATTTCAACATCAGCCTGTTTTTCTGGCAGCAGTTCATTTCTGAGGGGGTCGCAGTTCTTTCAAACCTAACCTAACCTACTTTTCTGGCTGATGCTCGTATTTGTAGGTTCACAATTCTAACCTAACCTAACCTACAACAAAGAGGTCAGTGTGGAGAAGGATTTCTTAATGCGGGGGGCTTTGCCCCCCGAGCCACCCTGTGGGGGGCTTCGCCTCCCCGTCCCCCCTTTCTGTTTTGTGCTCATGTAACTTTTGTATCATTATTTCAAATGTTATAAAGTATTATGATTGGTACATGTGATATAACTTATACTATATAATTTATATTGCCATTAATTATGAAAACCATAATTTATGCGTTGCTCTTCTTCGTACTATCAATTATTATGACATTCAATAATATTACTTGAAATTTTGTGCCATACTAAATTATGCTTATGAAAAGCCTGCCAAACAACAATTACGACATATAAAATGTTATGCAAATAATAATTTATGACAAATAACATGTATGAGGAAAGCCATTATGCGAAATGAGTTATGACAATCAAATTTATGACTAGAATTTTTATTCCACTAGAGGTGATCCCTTAATAAATCCTTTTGAAAATATATTTTTCTGGATTTTTTTCTTTTTTTCGCGATATTTTTAGCTAATTTTATTCATATAACTACATTACGCTGTAGAATTCAACATCAGTCAACATGTCTATTAAAATAAACACAGAAATAGTGAAAATACAAATATGTTAATTTCTGTCGTGAGGTTACTAGTGACGTAGAAAAAGGTATCTCTGCGATTCTGGGAATCAAGGTTACTTTAGTCTTTAAAACAAAAAAACCAATGAAGTTTTGGTTGACATTGTTGACGGCTTATTTTTTCGTGGATAGGCCGAAGACGACAACTCTGTCCAAGCATAGTTGTAGATTTCGGTTAGTTATGTATTTTGGTTTATTTGTTTACATACAGAAAATTAAATTCAAATAAATATTTTAGAACAATGTTCGAAGTACGATGCTCGAAGATCTCGGTAGAGCCTCTGAGCGAGTTGGTCTAAGGATGAACATGGACAAAACAAAAATCATGTTTAATGCCCATGTTCAACCACGACCGGTAAAAATTGGACACTCTACGCTCGAAGTTGTGGACAACTATGTAACCCTGGGACAAATTGTCCAGGTAGGTCCAACTTCGAGAAAGAGGTAAATCGTCGAATCCGACTTGGCTGGGCAGCGTTTGGGAGGCTACGTACTATCTTTTCGTCCAATATCCCGCAGTGTCTCAAGACAAAAGTCTTTGAACAGTTTGTGTTGCCAGTGATGACATACGGAACTGAAACGTGGTCGCTCACGATGAGCCCTATAAGAAGTCACTCAGAGAGCAATGGAGAGGGCTATGCTCCGAGTTTCTTTGCGAGATCGAATCAGAAATGAAGAGATCCGTAGAAGAACCAGAGTAACCGACATAGCCCGAAGGATAGCAAAACTTAAGTGGCAATGGGCAGGGCACATCGTTCGTAAAACCGACGGCCGCTGAGGCCATCGAGTTCTTGAGTGGCGACCACGCACCGGACGACGCAGCGTGGGTAGGCCTCCCACAAGGTGGACTGATGACCTGGTGAAGGTCGCTGGAGTCCGCTGGATGCGGGAGGTGCAGAAACGGTCATGGTGGACGTCTTTTGGCTGATGATGATGATTATGATGAAATATTTTAGTGTGTCCACGACGCAAAGCTCTCTCAATCTCTATATTAATTCTCATATGTTAGAAATAGGAAATGTTGTCAGTTGTATCTTTAATCAGCAAGGTGAGTTATAGCAATTGCAATTGTTTTTTTGGTTCATTCCATTAATTTGCCTAATAATTTCCTAATAACCACCGTCCAGCTCCATCATCAGACGTTACCATGCAATATACTAAATTTCAGCTCGATTTCCTTTTTACACTTTCACGTTCAGACAAACAAATTAACACTTCCCTAAAAATAGGTACTTTTCGTTCCTAATAAATATGGGTGAATGTCGAAGGATTGTATCGTATGAGAATGTCGTATCTTTTTGTAAGAACTATTTTATTATGTAATCTGTGCTTTGACTTGGCCTTTTATTGAATCTTCAGCCAAAACAGCAGCCAAGAAGCTTGGAATCCTTTTCAAGGTGAGGCTCAATTTAATCGCAGAACTTAATCTTAGAGATTTTTTAAATTGCTATGTTTTTCATCTTTGCACGAATAAAATAATACTAGTATCCAAGTGAAACCAAAGCTACAGATATTGGTGTCATTATTTTTTCATATTATATTTAATACTAGCTTTTGCCCGCGACTACGTCCGCGTAGAACTTGGAAGTATTGAAGCAACCTCGTACAACACGATAGATATCCACCTAATCATCTTAATTAATAAATGGGATTATTAAAAACGCCTAAGCAAATGTAAGAGCAATTGTGCTTTTGGTCTAATCATTACATTTCCTACAGGTTCGTCAATGTCATCATGAATTACTTACTCACTTTTCAATCTTTTTAGGGATAATTTCCAGGATGAAAACTATCCTATATGTCCTTCCTCGGATCTTAAACTATATCCATGCCAAATTTCATCAAAATCGATTCAGCGGTTTAAGCGTGAAGAGGTAACAGACAGACAGACACACTTTCGCATTTATAATATTAGTATGGATAAAGGCTTAAAGTTAAAGACGTTATTTTTTGGGAACTACCAACGAAAATTTGACACATGGGCTTGTATATTTTTTAAAACGATGTAAAAGACAAATATACCGTCATCTCGTTTTTTCTTGCGGAAACTTGACGTGCTTTACAGAGATATCAATATAGTCGTAGGTTTCTACTACTTGTTACTAGCTCTATTGACTTTTCCTTACTCTACGTCACAGACGATGCCTTTATTGTGTATTTTGATAGATGTCATTAGTAGTTTCTCAGATAAAATAGTGGGAATAATTTCACCTATAGGGGTCATGTCAGACCACAGACAACTTAACCCTATAGACCCCGCTTCATAAAACTTTCTCTAGTATCTCAATTTGCCAAATTGGCGGGGTGAGGAGGGCATCAAGTGCACTGTGATTGGCTAGTTCAAGGTCAGCGAGCAATAACGCATGCGTTGCAAGACGCGCGCCTTTTTTGATAGTGATGGGACACACTCGAAAAAGAAACTGCAGAATGTAAGTATATAT
Source organism: Apotomis capreana (assembly GCA_947623375.1). Lineage (NCBI taxonomy): Eukaryota > Metazoa > Arthropoda > Insecta > Lepidoptera > Tortricidae > Apotomis > Apotomis capreana. Next base: position 9,676,858 of record OX392499.1, read on the forward strand.
GTTTTTAATTGGAATCAATAAGAATACAAAAATGGTATTATTATTAATTAATTATGTACCTGAGTGCATTTTTAATTGGACCTTGGTGAAAATGCACTCTAGTGTAGTAGTAGATCTACAAATAAAGTGAAAATTGAAAAATCAAAACTTCAAATAACATCCTTCTTATGTAGCGCCATAAGATTCAGGTGCCAACTTAACTCAATCGAGTGTAATGGGTACCCCCCTTTTATTGGCAAAATTTTTACAGCGTATAATATGTTTTTTCTTTCGACATATTAATGAAGTTTTCATCAGTCTGTTCAGGCGTTTTCACGTGATGCGCGGTCAAATAAACAGACAAACAGACAAACGAACAAACAGATAAACACAAATATTCTAAAAACTGTTGGAACGTGTTCTGTTATCGGTTTTAAGCATCCCCCGCCAACTTTTTTTCTAATATCTTACATGATACATCTATAGATGTATCGTATTTATCCAGGATATTAAGTAGCCCTTCTCCAAGATTCTATCTGTTTTCGAAAATTCATCGAAATTGGTTCAGCAGTTTAGACATTTATGGTTTCATAATTGTATATTTATGAACTTAAGTAACATACATTTCGATTATTCAATAAAAAAAAAAGTTTGTACTCTATAAAAAGTTCAATGTTGTTTAACGGGTATCGGTTACGTAATTAATCAGTCACATCACTACTAAAAACACTGCAAAGGTTAGACGAAGACGGAATTACAAAAATTTGCAAGCGAAGGTAAGAGACAGTTTACAATTGACAGAAGACATCATCGCGTCACTAGGTTACCAACCTACATTTTATAACTTAATAACATTCGTTGTAAAATAGTAAAAATAGCTTACTTGTGACATGAAATCCCATCTTTTTGAAGACTAGATGTCTTGCTACATTTTCCACAAAATTTAACCATACAATAAGGCATATTTTGAACACCTTATAAGCCAAGTAAGCAGTGAAATATTTCATGTTACTTCGTCAACAGTCGACCGCGAACTAAGAGAGCGTTTGGGGGCGTGGTGAGCGCTGCGTATTTTTTGAGCATTAGCTTGGCTCACCCGGGTGGCCTTATAAGCGGGGTCTATAGGTTAAGTTGTCTGTGTGTCAGACGCATCTCCCCTATTTATTTAATTTTTAAATAGCATACCTACGTCCCATGTTCTTGCGAGTATAGCACCAGATTTGGAATTTCTACTTTTAGATTACAATACAATATTATACAAAAGGGTTTGACGAAATGGAATATTGTCGTCAAATTGGCAAATTGCTCATCGCACAATATAGTACCATCACGCCAATTGCTTAACAGCCCGTATCCTTCGTACATTCTTACAGCCAGGCAAATTTCTACAACTTGCGTATAGAATTGGTAGTGTGACATTTTTTTTTATAACGGCACAACAAAGTGGCTCCACTTCGCCTGATGGTAAGCAAAAAGGGGGAGCCCAAGTCGCAATGGCAACTGACGAGAAACCAAGGTGCCAAGTCAGTTGACACTGCCATGCTGGCCCGAGAGATGCTTCTTCACGCTTCGTTTGAAGGGTCCCAAGTTATAAGAAGGAGGAAACACATGAGCCGGCAAGGAGTTCCATATTTTAATAGTTCGGCAGATGAAGTTATTGCCAAACTTCTTGGTACGTGTGGGAATATTCATTAATGCTATAAATTATATATTTACTGATCTATTTCTATTCACCGGCAAAAAAGGCAATATTAAACAGCAAATACAATCTTGTGTTATATTATATCGCAACTAAACAGTAACGTAATAAGTACATTACATAACTAGGGCGATGAATTCGTGAATGTCTCATATAGCAGGTGTGTGTAAATATGCGATCTAGGGCTTTACGGATTACCGCCCGTAGTTCGTCTAAAGTTTTACGTCTTGCCTTGGCCAGTAAGGGAGATTTTGTCCCCGCGTAGCGGGCAGTAAACACCACTTACGGCCTAAGGTGACGTAAAAAATGTTAATAAACTCTACCTAAAATTATTGGAAAATAAGTGAAATGGTGCCTCCCCCCGCATGGCACCGAAGATACTGGCAGCATTTGTTTGCTGTATTGCTACTGTGCAAGATGCACATTCTTTTTATAATATTTTATTGTCTATGTTTTTTATCTCTTTCCTTACTTTTGGTTTTACTGACGTTTTGTCATAACATTTTTGTTTCCAAGAAAAACCAGTGCATTTTTGAATTTAATGAAGCGTATTGTCTGTGTTAGTACACACCACAATTTTTATATTCACATATTACCGCACTACACAATTTTTATATTATTAGATTAATCTTGAATATCAACATATTCACATAGAGGTCGCTAAAGTGGACTTTGAAATAAACAATGCAAAGATCGACACATAAAGCATAAGAAAAAAATCTAAAGGTTATCTAGCGTTAGGGTTAGGGTGGTTGCGAGGTTAACACGCTGAACTGGTAAGTACCGGGTTCGATACCCGGTCTCTTCCGCCAAATATAAAAAAAAAAAAAAAAAAAATAATCTTTGTGCTTTCATCCTTGTATCAATAGTTTAATATAAAAATTGGGCATAATCTATAACAAGTGTGTTGTATGGGAGCCCCCCTTAAATATTTATTTTTAGTATTTGTTGTTATAGCGGCAATATAAATACATCATCTGTGAAAATTTCAACTGTTCTAGCTATCACCGTTCTTGAGATATAGCCTGGTGACAGACGGACGGAGGGACGGACAGCGAAGTCTCAGTAATAGGGTCTCGTTTTTACCCTTTGGGTACAGAACCCTTATAAGTACTTTCAATGAAAACTATATTGAATAAAATCGGTCGAGTCGTTTTTGAGTTATCGCGAAATTTCATAATTTTCTTTAAAATGACGTAAGTGCCGCGCGGTGTCCTTATACTTCGAACGTTACCTACACATAATAGTTAAGTGCCATACTGCATTAAAACATTCCGCTCAATCTGGTGCGTATAATCGATAACTTCCAGAAGGTAATAAGTAATTAGGTACAGTTACTTTGGCGTTTACGACCTTTTTATAGAGCTTGAAATCTTTCTCGTAATTTAAACCTCGGCGGGCTTAAAACCGCTGTTTTAAGCCCGTCTATTGTGAAGGATCGGCAACTACGGAACCCTACACTGAGCGTGGCCCGACATGCTCTTGGCCGTTTTTTTTATCTTTTTCAATATTTTTGCTTTTATTGACGTTTTGTCATTACATTTTTGTTTCCAAGAAAAACCAGTGCATTTTTATTTAAGTAACTAATAGCTACAATCAACATTGCTGATAATAGATCAAATATTTATGTTTTTGTAAACCATTAATTCTTCCTGCGCTTGAATTTGATAAGCTTTTAAGTAACATGGGCTATAATTTATTAGAATATTCATTAGTTGAAAGTTTATTTAGGCACATTTTATCCTCCTAGGATCATGAGCGAAGCCGCGCTAAGCTCTTAAATTGCGATTCGCGTTTGGATGTAAATTGAGAGGTTCTTATCTAGATCGCATAAGAGCGAGCGAGACAGGTATAAAAAGTGAATCGCATTCTGACGGCTCACGCACTTAAACAGTTTAAAAAAGTATTAAGTATACGCCCGAATCCCAAAACAAAATGTAAGCAAATATTTACCATCATCTATTTGTCTCTGTTGGGGAATGAACCTTCAAACTATCATTTTGTAGTGAAGTGTTATAATTAGGTTAGATCATTGAGAAATATACGTACGTACCTATTATATATATCTGTTATAACACTACTTAAAACAATCCTTGTCAAAACTTTTTGATTTCTTTTTTAAAAGGACCAAGGTGACTTTTATACGACATTATTGAAACACAAAACAAATGACAATAAGGCCACAATTTGCCAAAGCGAACACATACCTACAGATATGACGAAACATTTAGATACCTGAATAAATAGGTAGAGGTGACTTTTTTTTCATCCCGCAATAATTAAGGGATAATCCCATGATCAGTATAATTATGAAGATAACAAAAACGTGCTCAAAATCCGCTTCCGTGTCATTACTCACGCGCATCCGAAACGGCAATAGCGTAGGAGCAAACAAACGCTCATAGGCTTTTTTGTCTAAGCGAACCAATATCTCTATTGACAACCAAAACTCACTAAGTGACAAACACCAACTTGAAACAAAGCTCGTATGTCTGTATGAACCTACGAACTAGATACGAGGTTTTGAAAAGCAGTGGCAGGAATTTTATTGAGTTTTGATTTTCACCCGCCGCCATTAGTCGGCCTAAATCGCTTTAATGGTTTTACCGTGACTCGGTGACTTAGCCCTCTTTGTTCATATGGTTACTGGCCCATCAAGACGAACAAAAACCAACAAGAGCAGGAACGCAGTGCGTATATAAAGAAGGAGACGATGGATGAACAATCACAGAGTACACATCCAAAATGATGGTAAGTCAAGTGTTCAAGCTTGAACATATTCAATAATTTTAATTAAAATTTTATAAAGACTAGATATATTTCGTAATTTTTGGGTTCCTTATATTTTGCCTGGTGACAACCAAAACTTACTATACATTTATGTCACTGCTCTTGAAAACCTCGTATCAAGTAAGTAGATGTACACCGAGATACGAGCTTTGATTCAAGCAGGTATTTCCCAAGTAGCACACAGGCTGCATAAGTGGTTATACAGCCCTTGTACAGTCAACTAATTTGATGTCTAAGCCACTATAGAACCTTGTCACGCATGTAAGGTGACCCGCGCGCACCAACGATATGGTACGGCAGAACATTAAAGTATCAACACGGCGGCCACCGTTTAGTTGCGTCCTTCTTTATGATCCATGCGTACGTCAACGAAAAATTAAATTTAATAAATAACAGGTAAATTGTAGTGTTAAGTGGTGTAGAGAGACTTCATAAACATGGACGCAACTAAACGGTGGCCGCCGTGTTGATAAATTAATGTTTGCCGTACCATATCGTTGGTGCGCGCGGGTCGCCTTAGATGCTCCGTGTAGTGGGGGGGGGGGGGTTTGTCTGTGCTTGTCACAATGACAATAATATTAGATTTCAAGTGGCTTTCATATTGACGTTCACTGTGACAAGGTACGAAATGGCCTAGGAATCAAATTGGAATTACATCGAATTTAAGTTGCATAAGCGTTTATGCAGCCTGTGTGCTACTTGGGTTGTTATTTAGTAATACCTACATATATGTAATAAGTTTCGTAGTTAACAGACGATTTGATCAAATTGTTTTTTCGTTAACTATAAAATAGTTTTGGAATGTCATAACAGAAACCAAACCTAACTGGAGGATTTATATAATCTTTTGTAAATATTTTTATAAGTACAATACTGATCAAATCATAACTTACCAAGATGCTTTTTTTATTTATATTAAATTTGATAGAATGTTATACTAGTTTAAAGATTAAGAATAATACACAAGTATCAAGACTAATTATTGCCCTATCTTCAGTGTTGTCATATACCGATTTACAGATAAAAAACTAAAATTGCTGGGGCAAAGATAGCTAGACTATACATGTTGATATTGTTAATTTATTTTGTCAGCTAGGAGCACTGGTCGTTTTCGTCGCGGTCGGCTTAGCTGTTACTGCGCCAGCGCATCGCGAAGTGAGGTCTCCAGGTAATAATATTTCCGAATTTGTCAGATAGGGAGGAATGGTAGAGAAAGCCATACTACGACAGCTTCCTACACATAGAAGAAAGGTAAGATTAATGATGATGACTTTTTCGGGAAATTCGCTGGACAAACGGTGTAGTTACAAATATCAATATCAAAACTAATCGAATTAATGGTGCCAAATTGGTAGGAACTTGCGGTAGCCCAGCTGAAGTGACATAAAAGCGCTCCCACGCGAGGCATTATTCCTTTTAAAATGCTGATTGTTTTAGACACTTTTCTCTATGATCAAACATGTTTCTAAACATATTATTGATGTTACTACCTAGAACAGGGCTATTGGGATTTATTGTTATATATTTGAAATCTACAGTTTGAATTTTTCATTGATACTTTTTGTTTCAAAAACTACTCGAAATTGATAACTTCACGCAGTAAATTCGTTTTTTTTCAACTTATTTTCGTCTGCATGCAATGAAAGCATGAAATAGCTATTATGTTAGTGCCTAGAAATCGGGGAAAAGTATATTCACTTGAAAAAATTGGTTGAAATTATCGACAGGTACCTATCGATAATTTCAACCAATTTTTTTATTTGTCATAATATGAAAAAAATAAGTTTTTAAGGGAATAAGGCCTCTTAAGTGTTTTATTTTAAGAAAATATGATGTGTATTTGTGTGTATGTCTGTGTTATCGTAGCTTCCAAACGGATGAACAGATTTCATTTTAATCAAAAATCTTGCATGTCGGAATGATCCGTAGGGCTACTGGACAGTAGCACACAGACTGCTTAAGAGCTGATAGAGCCTTTATTCAGATTAAATTAGCGGTATAAAGGCTGTATAAGCTCTTATTTGGGCCAATTTTTATTTTGTTGTTGGTTTCCTTTTTTTAAATCAGATTACAATAAAATTTGGCATGTTGGTAAAGTTGCTTCTTCTGCCCATGGTAAACCCAATTTCACGATATGTCCTACAAATTTTTCTCCATTGAGTTACACAAAATGCATTTACAGAAATTGGCCCAAGAGCCAACTTTCATTTTGTTGTCGATTTATTTATTTTTCATGACGAGCTCCTAAAATACTAAATTTTGTTAAAAAAACTCAATGGAAAGTTTTGTAGGACATACCGTGAAATTGGGCTTACCTTGTTCAGAATAAGCAACTTTACCTACCAACTCATCAAATTTATCTTATATCTATTTTATTTATAATCGACAACAAAATAAAAATTCGCCCATTTAGCTAATACACAGGCTTGGGACGCTACGTATGTTTGATATAAATATCTTAATCTCTTAGGCAATATTGAAGTTAAGTACCTATCATAAATTATGTGATTGCGTTGCGTTATGGCTGTAGTCGTATTTTCTATACCACTCATTAAATGGGAGCCTAATGGTGACTTGCGTCGGGGGTTCTTAATTGAAGTTATGTTTGTTAAGGTGGAGCCGGCTGGCAGAGCGGTGGTGGCGGTGGCTACGGCGGTGGCTTCGGGGGTGGTAGCTTCGGCGGTGGGTCCGGCGGGGGGCTGCCATCGGTCGGCGTTGCGCGCTCATCTTTGGGTGGTGGTGGTAGCTGGGGTGGATCCGGAGGTATGTAAAATCTACAGAACATTGAAGTTAATAAATGAAACAAGTACAGAGTCCGTACTGGCCACGGCCGCTGTGCTCAATACTGTGGTTGGGATGCCTCTCCTGCTTGCGACTGCGGTCCCGAAGTGCAATCCATTCAGCACATTATCGAAGAGTGTCCTCTAACTTGCTACACTAGAGGCCCTGCCGAAGACCTGATCAACCTTAACGACGATGCCATAAAATGGCTAATGAGTCTCAAACTTAATATATAAGCTAAGCTGTATTCGACGTACAACCCTGCCATACGAATAAATAATAAATGAAATAAGTTGTTCATAAAATTGAACTTTTACATATTACAATATATTTACATATTTGATCACATTTGTCAATAAGTGTTTTTATGTCGCAACTTCACCCGCGTATTTTTTTTACCGTAGTCGGATAAAAAGTATCCTATAACCATATTTCGATGTCCAGCTATTCCTGTACCAAAATCGGTTAAAATTCGTTAAGACGTTTCGGTGTGATGAGCGGATAAATATTTTTTTATCTATAGACTAGCGACCCGCCCGGCTTCGGGTGGTGCTATCTTATGCATGTATTATAAATACCTATAAACCTTCCTCTTTAATCGCTCTATCTATTAAAAAAACCGCATCAAAATCTGTTGCGTAATTTTAAAGATCTAAGCATACATAGGGACAGACAGACAGCAGGAAGCGACTTTGTTTTATACTATGTAGTGCTGCATCGCGCTGTTAACTTTTCCTGAAATAATGAACCCTCTCCATAGAAAACTAATTTTCAATAAAATTTTAGGATCCCATCAAAAACATTACATGTAAAAAAATTGCAAGTCTCGCAACCTTCTACCGAAAAAAGTTGTGAGATACAATATAAAACCAAGTCGGTTAATTTATTCAGTACCTATCAAAGTGACCCTTCGCCTATATGACAACTTTGACATACATTTTCACCGGATTACATAACTAAAAACATATTACCATGACCGTGTTAGTACCCGCATTAATATTAAACATATTTATCTTTATCATAAATGTAATGACTTGGCCATCGCACGACAACATAAGTATATAAGAATACGAATAAATCTCATTTTATTAAAGTGATTATTATATTTTTTGCTTTATTTATCCATACCAATAGATCGGTATGGAGCGGTGCGTATCCAGTTCTTTTCAGCTGTTTTTACTATCTCGTCTGCCTATATTTTCTTCTGCCGTCCTCTTTTGCCGGTCGGGCCAGATCCATCTTTTATTTAAGGACGGCCAAGATGAAACAATGAGTAGGAATTTATGTTTGTATTGCGTGACATTCAAAGCGTTAATAAAATTTGGTAGATTTTATTATCATAATAATGTAGAAGGTATTATCGTGTGCGATGGCCAAGTCATTACATTTATGATAAAGATAAATATGTTTAATATTAATGCGGGTACTAACACGGTCATGGTAATATGTTTTTAGTTATGTAATCCGGTGAAAATGTATGTCAAAGTTGTCATATAGGCGAAGGGTCACTTTGATAGGTACTGAATAAATTAACCGACTTGGTTTTATATTGTATCTCACAACTTTTTTCGGTAGAAGGTTGCGAGACTTGCAATTTTTTTACATGTAATGTTTTTGATGGGATCTCATTTCTTTTTGTAAGTGGTCCTCCTTATTTTTCCTTTAAGGACTACTAGCTGTGTATCCGCAACTGTCTTTTCTCAAACATGCAATGAAATATTGTCTTTGCGTTCCTTATAATAGGCTCGGAAGTATCGGTTTTTGGGCGCAACAACTCGAGAGGACTGTAAAGGGATTTCATACTGCTTTTCAGGCCTAGGCCTGCAAAGTAACTTTTTTTTTGTTTCAACAACAAGGTCATTCACACAGCTGGCTGGTTTGACAAAAAGCAGGTTTTGTTTTTAAAGGTTGGTTGTTAGACACTTGTGGGAAAAAAAATTCAAGATGGCGACTTTTTTTTTTCAAAATTTCACATTGGTGCTAGGCGGCTAAAACTCGGTATCGGGGGGCTCTCGGGGCTCAAAAATATGAATCTGAAATCTTGTCCGAAAATTCGGTCAAATTCGGAAAATATCGAAAAAAAAACGATTTGTATGGAGAAAATTTCAAATTGGTCCTAGGAGGCTGAAATTCGGTATCCGGGGGTTTTTGGGGCTCCTGAGTCAGAATCTGAAATCGGATTTTTTAATTTCGGTCAAATTCGGTATCGGGGGGCTCTCGGGGCTCAAAAATATGAATCTGAAATCTTGTCCGAAAATTCGGTCAAATTCGGAAAATGTCGAAAAAAAACGATTTGTATGGAGAAAATTTCAAATTGGTCCTAGGAGGCTGAAATTCGGTATCCGGGGGTTTTTGGGGCTCCTGAGTCAGAATCTGAAATCGGATTTTTTAAATTCGGTCAAATTCGGTATCGGGGGGCTGTCGGGGCTCAAAAATATGAATCTGAAATCTTGTCCGAAAATTCGGTCAAATTCGGAAAATATCGAAAAAAAAACGATTTGTATGGAGAAAATTTCAAATTGGTCCTAGGAGGCTGAAATTCGGTATCCGGGGGTTTTGGGGCTCCTGAGTCAGAATCTGAAATCGGATTTTTAAAATTCGGTCAAATTCGGAAAATATCGGACAAACAATATTAAGTGTTATTCTTTGAAGTATATTTTTTTTATTTCATTGTATGTTTGAGAAAAGCACTATACATGCCTCGTCGTGAAAACGGATTCCCGGCCTCGTATCACTATCCGGCCTCGCTCGCACGCTCGCTCGGCCGTATATACCTACTTGGCCGGAAATCCTCATTTTCCCGGCCTCTGATGTAATGTACTATTCTTAAAGCCCACTCTCTGTCTCTGTGGGCTTTTCTCGAAAGTTTTTATGAAGCGATTTTTGACAAGCCAGGACGGTAATTACTTCTTAGTCTATTATACTCCGAAATTGCGGAGTTTTGCACTTTAACACTACCGAAGTTGACATTAACTAAATGTAAACCACACAGACTTGTCACTCCCTCTCATGATCCATAATGACCCCTCTCATTATAGATAATGATCCTTCTCATGATTCCTCTCATGACGATGGTGATGATGAGGGTGGTGATGATGGCGGCAATGATGGTGGTAGTGGTAATGGTAGTGGTTATTGTGTTGTGGATGTGGTTGTGGTAATGGTCGTGGTGGTAATGTGGTGAGGATGTTGATTTTATAACCATCGTCATCACCATCACCACTATGACCATCACCATCTGAATCAACACCCCCATCATCATACCTAATCACCTTCATCGGCATCATCATCGTCATCATCATTATCATCATTAATTATCTACAACAAAACCATCATCATCATCACCAATCACCACCATCATCATCATCATCATCATTACCAACACCTCCCTCACCACCACCAGTCACCACCATCTTCATTACTATCAATACCCCCATCATCACCACCGGTCACCTCCACTCCACCATCATCACCAACAATCACCACCATCGTCGTCATCATAATTATCATCATCACCAATCACCACCATCATCATCATCATCATTACCAACACCTCCCTCACCACCACCAGTCACCACCATCTTCATTACCATCAATACCCCCATCATCACCACCGGTCACCTCCACTCCACCATCATCATCATCACCAACAGTCACCACCATCGTCGTCATCATAATCATCATCATCACCAATACCACCTTCATCAGAATCAGTCACCACCACCACCATCATAATTATCATCACCAACACGCCCATCGCCACCACCAGTCACCATCATCATCTGAACAATCCAACACCCACATTACCGCCACCAGTCCCCAGCTTCATCATCATCATCATCGCTACCATCACGATTCCAACTCACTGCCCCTGCGGGGTGAGGTAACTCAATTCGGTACGGCGATGAGCGTGTCCATTCTGTATGTGTAATAAGCTAATAAGTATTCTGTGCCTGAGGTATCTAAACCGAAGGTTATATGAACCGCAAAGTTAACTTTGTAATCGTGTATTTTTTATAGGGTTCATACGGAAATACAAATTTATCTATGCAGCTCGCATAACTGGAAAACTACACGGAAATTTTGTAATGTTTAGGTTTTTTAATGATTTGTACACCAAACCGTATTAGAGCATGAAATTACAAGCTTGTGTGTCTTCTAGAAGTAACTTAGAATTCGTATGATCATGAGTGAGTCAGTGAGTGAATCAGTGAGTGACAAAATTAAGGAACTTTGACTGGCATTAATTTCTAAACTACTGGTTCAAATTGAATGAAATTTGGAATATGCCTAGGTTATATCATGTTCTCCTGGTCATTAAAAATTCAGGCTTCTAGCTTTGTCCGTAATTAAATACTGGGAGTTTGAAAATGGTCTGAATGGCTTCGAGAAAAGGATGTTACGGCGTGCCGGGAAGCGCGTTTGCTCGACTTGGCGGGGGCACTGCCGTGCCCCCAGATTTTATAATAGTATATATATTATTAAAATCATATATTTTTGAAATGTACCTATTGCTTTAAACTGACACTATTTTCACACAATATTATAACAAAATGAGACTTAATCGCGTTCAAAAAGTGTTTATTGAATTACGTTGACGTTTCGAACGTGATGTTACATTCATGGTCTCGAAGGCACTGAACTTTTTGAACGCGTTTAAATCCAGTTTTGTTATAATATTATATTTTTGGTTCACTACAGGGCTAGGTAGATCAGGTGGCGGTTACAGCAGCGGCGGCTGGGGTGGTTCCGGTGGCGCAAGTGCTAGAAATGGAGGTGGAGGTGGCTACAGTTCCGGTGGCTGGGGTGGTTCTGGTGGCGCTAGCGCAAGAAATGGTGGTGGCTACAGTTCCGGCGGGTGGGGCGGCGCCAGCGCACGCAACGGAGGTGGCTTCGGTTCCAGCGGTTTCGGCTCCAGCGGATTCGGTGGCGGATACAGCTCCGGAGGCGGCTGGGACTCGAACTCCTTGGGACGGTCCTCAGGCGGTTGGGATTCTGGCCTAGGAAGATCTGGTGGATCGGGTGGCTGGCAATCCTCTGGATGGTAATCGTTAATCCATCTTATCCATGTGCAGCGTGTTCATTTAATCCAAAATTTAGTAATATGACTTATGCTTGTTCGTGCCTAGACAATAATATACAATAAATGAATTTTTAATAGGTTTCTTGTTTTACTGCCATAATTTAGTACCAATAAATCACACACCGAAGTTATACTCTGCATCTACTTTTAGACATTTTCTAAGCATATTGAAATGTTTCTTAGGAAATATCCCTAAAGAAATATTTTGACAGCTGGTACGTACCTATAGTAATTAAATGTGTCACCTTATTTCACCTATTAGGATTGGTTTCACCGTGAGATATAATGCAGTTGTTGCGAAAGTGTGACATGAAAAAGGCGGGATGTTAGGTGCATATTCAGCGACACGGTTATTCAAGTTTAGTGGTACAAGGGTGTTTCAGTTCAACTTGATGAAGTAGAAAAAAAAAATTATTTAGATATAATTTCACCTTCCAGTAATTGTAGCGTCGTTGGCTACGTGCATTTTTAGATACTTACCTACATTATTTTACAAAAAAGAAAAATATCAATTTGCTAGAGAGTCTATGGATTCTGCCGGCTAACCGACTAGCTGAATCGGTTAAAATTGACGATTAGTAGGCCGACTAGTCGGCAATACCGATCATGCTTGTACCAGAAAAAAAACGCAGATTTTTACAGCAGTTGTATATTTCGATGAGAAGGGTTGTAATTGTAACTGGCTGGTTACGAGTATAATGTAGGTATATCGGTTATTTATATTATAGGAAGACCGGATTTGTTAACAGAAATATTTTGAAGAGCATCAAAATATCGACAATAATTCTATAAAGATTTTCAAACAAACTAAATTGCCTTAAATAGAAAATCAAAACAACAAACTGACCAGATCTACAGACCTTTTTGATTGAAAACGTCAAATATGATGATAATTGTCGAATTTGGCTAAAATAATGGTAATAGTGTTTGATGTTGTTGTATCTTGAATAAAACTTCTGCTATTTATATGATATTAATTTATTGGACACCATGTTATTCGTACACAAATCACTGAGGTAGAAGAGCGATCCGTTCTACGCAAGAGTATACTACATTCTCCGGGACTTATAATAAAACTAATCTAGTTTTATTTCATATTACAAGTAGATACGAATATACATCCACAAAGATATCTGTGAACTTACGAGCTTATAACTAACATTTAGGAGCTTAATACTAAGTTAGCTAAACTTGTTAAGTGGATATCTTGGCATCATTTAATATAAATACAAGTAATACTTGGCCTACGATATACTACTTAACTTACTCTAACTGCTATTAACATCATCGTTACAATACACCATTTGATCAATATGGCGTTTCCAAGTCATGCCTTGTACCTCAATTAGGTAAGTTAAATTTGGTACAGATTCGGATACAATTTTGCCCACTATCCACGGTTTATATCCCTTCCGGTAATCCCTAACCATAACTTTTTGCCCTATTACAAATTTAACTTTTCTATTGGGTGTCTCTTCCCCCTGACTATCTGGCTGACACTCTACCAAAAGTGGGGGTTTTAAACTACTAAATCTATTCCTCAGTTCCCTCCCCAGCAACAATCGAGCCGGTGTTATACCTGTGGTTCTCTGCTGTAGGTGTAGTTCTGTAATCAAACAGAAATAGATTGATTGCTGAGTGAATATTATATCCACTTTCTCTAATTTTGGTAACGGTAGATTTAAAAGTTTGTACAAATCTTTCTGCAGCTCCGTTTGTCGCTGGGTGGTAAGGAGGTGAGAATGTTTGTTTAATATCACATTCTTTACAATAATTTGCAAATTCAGCACTAGTAAATGTAGTTTGATTATCCGTAACTAATTGTTTCGGATATCCAAACCTACTAAATAACTTGTCCAGTACTTCGATTGTTTTGGTAGCTGTCATGCTTGACATTTCAAATGCTTCAGGCCATTTACTATAACTGTCTATTATAATTAAATACATTTTATTATAAAATGGGCCCAGAAAATCTGCATGTAATCTATGCCATGGAGCTGACGGAGTCGGCCATGGTTGCGGAGACTTAATGGGGTTTCTATAATTTGCTAAGCAAACTATACAAGATTGTCCTATCTTTTCAATTTCTGAATTCAAATCCGGCCACCAAAAGTAGGAACGTGCTATTTCCTTCATACGGACAATTCCAAAATGTGTTTTATGTAAGCTTTTTAGAACTGCTTTTTGATTTTTCCCTGGAATTATTACTCTGTGTCCCCATAATAAGCACCCCTGATCTAAGCTAATTTCTGTTTTCCTATTATAAAATGGTAACAATTCTGACTCAATTAATTTCTTTTCAGGCCAACCCTTTCTACAATATTCTGTTACTTTATTTAATTGTTGATCCTTTAATGTATTTTCTTGAATTGTTTTGTAATTTAAGTAATCCATTTCGGAATTGTTTGTATAAATGACTTGTTCAAAATTTTCCAACTTACATATTTCATGGTAACTACCCGTGTCCGTATTTTTGTTTTCAGGATTTCGAGACAAAAAATCTGCTGGATTAAGACTTGTTTTTATATGTTTTATCTTATAGCTGAAAGCCGACAAAAATATCGCATAGTGTTGCAGTCGCTTCGCTGCCATCTTGGGAATACCTTTTGTTGGTCCAAAAATCCTGACTAATGCTGAACTATCTGTTTCTAATTCAAATTTTCGACCATAGATATAGGTGTAGAATTTGGTGACCCCAAATACAATTGCCATGGCCTCCTTGTCTATAGCTGCATACTTTTGTTCAGTTGAGTTCAATTTTTTACTGACATATGCTATGGGCTTGACAACTCCATCAATATCCCGGTTTGATAATATAGCCGCTAATCCACAATCTGAAGCATCGCAAGTCACTATAATTGGAAGGTCTGGATTAAAATGTTTTAAATTATCTGCTGAAGCTAATCTCTGTTTTATCATATTAAATGACTTTTGACATTCCTCTGTCCAGTTAAATTTATTGACTTTGGTACAATCATATAGTGGAGTTAAGATCTCTGCCATGTCTTTTAGGAATCGAGAATAGTAATTAACTTTGCCTAGAAATGATTTTAACATTGTTAAGTTAGTTGGAGCTGGGGCATTCAACAAAGGTTCAATATTTGATTTGATAATACTTATACTGTTTTTATCTATACGGAACCCAAATACGTCTATGTGTCTCGTAAAAAACCTACACTTTTCTGGTTTTAATTTGAAATTACTTTCCTGTAACTTTTTAAGTACTTTGGCTAGATTTTCGTAAGTTTCCTGTAAGCTTTTACCCGACACATAGATGTTATCAATGAAAACAATAGTACTTGGTATCCCTATTAATTTTTTACACATTAATCTTTGAAAGGAGCCAGGACCGGTATTAACTCCGTATGGTAAAAATTTATATTTATATGTACCAAATTCTGTAACAATTGTGGTAATATCTTGACTTTCTTCTGTCAAGGCAGCCTGTAAGTAAGCCTCTTTCAGGTCAAGCTCGCAGTAGTATTCACCATGTTTCAAGGTTTCAAAGATATCCTCAATGTGTGGGAGTGGATAATGATCAATTTCTAAACTTGGGTTAAGAGTAACTTTGTAGTCACCGCATAGCCTTACCGAGCCATCAGGTTTTAAAATGGGCACTACAGGTGTACCCCATTGGCTTTGCTTTATTGGGATCTCTCAATTTCAAGTTTTACCTTATCTCGGAGGGCATAAGGAACACGCCGAACTGGTAGGAACTTAGGTGTAGCATCTTTTTTTAATTTCAAGGAAATTGCTTCACCCTTAAATTCACCCCAACCAGGACTGAATACTGCTGCGAACTCCTGATCAATTAGTTGTTTGGCATCTGAAACATTTTTTACCAATATGTTAGAGTTATAAAGAGCCATCTCCTTGAAATCGGGGGGCCACATGTTTAACTCATTTAACCAATCCCGACCCATCAAACAAGGAGTGGACCCTTTTGAGATATATATGCTTAACTTTTTATGAATATTATTATGTTTTACAGGTATATTGTGAATAATACCTAATGGCTGAGACACTGTTTGATCAAAATTACGAAACGTCACTTTGCACTTCTCTATATTAAATTCTTTTAAATATTTATCTTTGAAAGCGAGAGGCATCACAGACACTTCAGCACCCGTGTCCACCTCAAATTGTACATTTTGTTCATTTCCTATTTGGAGCTCGACTAAATATGGTGGTATTTTACTTACTCTATCAAACCTATAAGTTTCATATTCTTCAAGTACATATTTTTTGTGTATGTCTTGGTTTTCAGATATATCTTCACACGTCATATCCAAAACATTTGTCTGCTTATACTTGTTTTTTGAGCACATTTTATATATATGTCCTTGTTGGCCACACTCAGAACAAAATTTATTTTTCAGCGTACAGTCTTTTTTAATATGATTATCTTTCCCACAGCAGAAACACCCATTCTTGATATTTTTATTGTTAGTTGTTTTTGAAACTGTAATCTTCGACTTCACTTTAGTCTTCGGCTTGATGTAGGAAATGCTGCTGGTGTCCCCTTCACCATTTGAGTGCTTGAAGGCTATTTCCACAGTTCTAGCTAGTTGTACCATGTTTTCTAATTTTATGTCATGCGCTTGTTTCATTAGTTCAAATTTTATTAATTTTGAATGTACCCCTTCAATTAATTTTTCTTTTACTTGATCCTCCTCATCCTTAAACCGGCATTTTCTTGCGAGCTTCTTCAATACGAACACATAATCTTCGATAGACTCTGAAGGTAATTGATTTCTGCTTCTAAACTCAGCTCTGTCCAACAATGGCGTCTGGGTTTGTGTATATTTTAGCCGTAACTTCTCACATATTGTTTTGAAACTTAAGGTACTGGGTTTTACCGAATCACATAAGAATTGCAAGGTTTCGAACACTTTAGGTGTTAGTTTGGTTATAAGTAACGGAACCTTTTTTTCTTCAGGTATATCGTTTAACAGGATCAAAGATTCCAACTGTTGTTCGAAAACTCTCTTTTCCAGTAAGTAATGAAGTGCCGACTAATCGGCCGACTAGAAATGATGCCGAATAGTCGTCTAGTTGTATTCGACTAGTCGGCCGATCTCTTTACTATTAACGTATCATGTCTTAAATTTGTAAGATCACGATCGAAATTACATTAGATATTAGCTTAGCATATCTTTAAAGTAATTATGTACCTTTGTTTTTACGGAGAGTCAAGCTTACTGTTGGTTTGTCCAATCAACAATTATATATTACAGTTTTAATAGAGAAAACAAGATAATCACTACATAGTATAAAACAAAGTCGCTTCCTGTTGTCTGTCTGTCCTTATGTATGCTATCTTAAACTACGTGACGGATTTAGATGCGTTTTTTTAAAAAGATGACGATGATTCTAGAGGACGGTTTATATGTATAATACATGAATAATTTATCAGAATTGCACCCGTGCGAAGCTGGGGCGTGTCGCTAGTTCATAATAAAAATGCAAATTGGCGACGTTGAGATATGCAAGGCGTTACCCGCCATCTTAAATTTAAGGTGACTTTTATTAGATTTTTCCTAAATTATATTTATTATAATTTCTTACGCTACGCATCCGCTAAACAAAAGCAATTGCTTAGTACTTCATGCACTTACGACCATACTTGCTCTAAATATTTAATCAAGTTTAGGAGTGACTCAAACTTACCCTGTACAGCACACTCCCCGCGGCTCGACATCCTCCCAACCTTAATAATCTTAGTCAACAAAGCCTTGTAATTACGGAGAAATTGTGCTTTTGAGTTGCGGTACAAATTCAGTGTTATTTTTTCTTTGAACTGCCTAATTTTATTACAAGCTTGCGTGAATGTTGTGTATGTAATATAGAAGCCGGCAATCCCACGCCAGGCTTATGTATATACCAAAAGATGTTCTTTTTCAGTAAACTCCTTACAGAGTGGTCATTATGTATTTGTGGAGTTCTGAGTGACCCGTTTGACGATATGTCGCCACTCGCCACTCATCCCGTAGAGCCGCTTTCCTTGAGCATTAATTGACGGTAGCCGACACACTGGCTTTGATCTGGTCGGTCCATCTCATTGGCGATCTTTCACTAGCTCTGACACCTTCCACTCTCCCTTGAACGACGAAACCTAAAGATGGGCCTCAAAAAATCGTGAATGGACACTGAAGATTCGTATAGTTATGTATAAACTAGCTGTGCCCCGCGGTGTTACCCGCTCATCCCACGGGAACACTAAATTTATTCGGGATGAAAGTATCCTATGTCCTTTCCCGGGTCTCAAACTATCTCCATACAAAATTTCATCTCAGTCGGTTCAGCGGTTTAAGCGTGAAGAGGTAACAGGCAGACAGACACACTTTCGCATTTATAATTTTATAGTATGGATACAATAACAATTATCGTATTTTGACACCTGATTGAGAAAAAGTGTGTAGTGGGATACTAATGTCTAATAAATATAATTATTATAACTGGGGACATCCGGTAACATATTCCTTTTGCTAGTTGTTACTTACTAACTCTAAGAAACCTTGGGAACAATGAATTACCAAATTACTTTCACCCAAAGGAAATCTAATTTCGTTTCTACCTATAAATTTTCCGTTGATTACTCTATTTTCCGCTAATTAACACCCTACCTGTGATAATAAGTACAATACGTGTAATTAATGATATATTGTTAGTAAGCCAACACACCTACACCCCTAAAATTAAGTTTACTTATTCGTAATTAAACATTGTAGAAGAAAAGTATTCATTAAGTTCTCCGTCTCTATAATAACTAGTTTCAGATATTTGCCGCAACAAAGGAAATACATTATTTAAGAATCACAATCGGATATATAAAAGCGTGCTTTAGTAGATTTTGCAATAGTGTTAGAAAGCTGAACTTAACAGTTAGTGTCAAAAATAAAATAAAACAACAAAGTACCCTGATAAAGTAATAGTATGGCAGTAAAAAATAACGAATTAAAATCTGCGAATAAACACTAATAGTGTGATTGTTATTTTTTAGATGCAACACCAAATCAGCCTCTTTTTGAGTCGATACTTGCCAGTATTGAATGCTGAAAATTCATGCTTGGTGAATACCGTGCAGCGCCTCGTATGGAACACTGGGCTGTGGTCTCCACAGAGCTTAGGCTTGCATTGGATGGCCAAGTTTGCTATAATCTGCTTTTTATCTACGAATTTGGCTCAAGTCGCAACCCTGATAATAGATAGAGATGATTCAACACGAATATTTGAAACCTTTAGCGTCCTCTCATTCTGTGGCATGGGATCATTAAAACTATTTAATCTGTACGCAAACAGAGAACGCTGGCTTTTCATCTTGTCGCAAGTTAAAATATTGGAAAGCGAACAGTTGCATGATATCAAGGATGTGGACGCTCAGTGCGATCCTGAAGAAAATGGGGTTGCTGCGAGTCATATAAAACAATATACAAGCAGACACACATCGATAACATCTCTTCTTTTAAAATTATACAGTATTACCGCTATAATTTTCATTGTTACTCCGTTTGTTGAGTACGCAATGGCTACAACACACGAAGCTAGCCCGCACATTTTGCCTGGTTGGGCACCTTTGGACAGAGTGGATCTCATTGGTTACTTGGTCAACTTGTTATTTGAAGCTGTGGGCGCTGTGTATTGTGTGTTTGTCCATATTGCATTTGACTGCATATCGGTCGGAATTATGATCTTCATATGTGGGCAGTTCTCGCTTCTTCGCCACACTACCGAAAAAATCGCGGGAAGTGGCAAAGACTGTAGACCACGCGCGGCTCGAGACAGCCGAGCTCATTTGAGGATCATAAAGAACCACGGCACGCACACAAAACTTTGCACGTAAGTCATTTATAAGTAATTATATGTAGCTATTGCACTCAGAGCAACTTTGTATGCAAATTATAACAATGAAACCACACTTACTTAGACAGTAGGTACCTACCTAGTCTACATTCAAAATAACTGGTTATTTTATCAGTCAGGCTCAGGTTTACGAAAGGTATAATCTCAAGATGTTTCGCAATAAAGTTATTAAGAATAATTACTAGCATAGAAAAAATATAAAACATATTACCTACAACATGTAATTTTCATGTCTGGCAAATTCCTGTAACTGTAAGGTGATTAATAAATTAGTGTTAATTTAATAATTAAATAATCGAATAAATTAGAATAAGAAAAAAGTAGATAAAAAAATAAGACCGACGAGAGACTCTCGCTAGATGGCTGGATCAAGGGTCAGATCCAGAACGCGGTACTCCTGGACACGGCGCGCATCGTCAGGAGGTTCCTCTCTCTGCAGCCCCAAGCATCGTTAGCATGGGCCCTGGCCCTGCCCCGCTGCCAGCAGCACCTTAGGTTAGGTTTTTTGAAAAACCTGTCCTGAGAATTAAAATGAATACGTAAATAATAATAAAATACACTTTTATGTCGCGAACTCCGTCCAGTATACGGTAAAAAGAAACGTCCTCAAAATAAATCGAAACCCTAAAAAAATTAAGTACAGATTCCATTTGAATCACCTTTTGAAGTCGGTGCCAAACCTTACGTAAACTTCTTTATCGAGCTCCTTTTTTGGAAGTCGGTAAAAAATTAATATTATTCGTTTGTTCCAGAGTTATTGACGAACTGGACTCGACGCTGCGATCTATATTAGGGGTGTATTTCTTGGTAGCCACTCTCACGGTTTGTTCAGTCGCTGTAAGACTTAATTCGGTGAGTTTGCTACTGGAGTGTATTCAGCAGACAACTCACAGTTATACCTACTAAACAGTAGGTTACTAAACATTATGTTACTATGAGCTTATTATTGGTTGATAATAGATATAAGATAATATAGAATGATAGAGATTAGGTAAATAATAAGGTTTTTATAAAAACATACGTCTAGTAAAAGTTGACTGGAAGGGATAAGTTCGCCTTTGTACTTGTGTCATTTGCAATTGTATTTTTAATGTTTGTCTACTTACAATACAGTGATTATACTTACTTAATTATAGTTGTAACTATACCTGTACACGGTTTAACCAGGTTGGAACTGAAAATTGAGAGAGGTCATGATATACTATATACAACTAGCGACCCGCCCAGGCTTCGCACGGGTGCAATGCCGGTAAATTATGCATGTATTATACAATACAAACCTTCCTCTTGAATGACTCTATCTATTAAAAAAAACCGTCCAAGAGCATGTCGGGCCACGCTCAGTGTAGGGTTCCGTAGTTGCCCATCCTTCATAATAGACAGGCTTAAATTAGGTATGAGAAAGATTTCAAGCTCTATAAAAAAAGTCGTAAACGCCAAAGTAACCGTAATTACTTATTACCTTCTGGAAGTTATCGATTATACGCGCCAGATTAAGCGGAATATTTTAATGCAGTATGGCACTTAACTAATATGTGTAACGTTCGAAGTACACCGCGCGGCACTTACGTCATTTTAAAGAAAATTATGAAATTTTGTGATAACTCAAAAACGGCTCGACCGATTTTATTCAATATAGTTTTCATTGAAAGTACTTATAAAGCCTCATTTTCATGAATTTTTCCGTAATTTTTTGACCTGTTGTTGAAAAGTTAGAGGGGGGGGGACGCTATTTTTTTTATTTTCGAAATTGCGAATATTTACAAAGCTGCTGACTTTATCAAAAAATAATGTTCTGAGACCCCTATTATTTTTAAAAGACCTATTCAACGACACCCCATACACTAGAGTTGAAACGAAAAACAAAATGCACCCCCACTTTAGGTGTTCGAAAGGTACCCAAAAAGAAGTTTTTTTTTTATTTTATTTTACCGTTTTGTCGGCGTCATACACACACATACTCATACCAAATCTCAGCTTTCTAGTACTAACGATCACGGAGCTAAGGCGAAACTATAAAGGTTCCTAGTTGACTACGGAACCCTAAAAACGCATCAAAAGCGTAGTTTTAAAGATCTAAGCATACATAGGGATAGACCAACAGGAAGCGACTTTGTTTTATACTATGTAGTGATTATGAAGTGAAGTGATATCAAAAGTCAGTGTAATAAATATATCTAAATCTTTAACGTCCCGACTCCAAAAAGAGATAGATAGCCAATATGAAAGTCTCTTTCTCTACATCATTGGATACTCGTAGGTATTAATTTTATTTCGATATTCCTAGGAAGCCCTTTTATATCCGACGTCAAAAAACGGATCACATTCTCCAGAGTTTGCCGGAGATTTCTGTTATGTAGGTATGTTTCTCGATTACTAAAAAACGGCTGGACAGATGTAGAAAATAGTTTGTTTAAAATTTACTTTTTAGTTGCTCCTATTGTCATAAAACATAGTTTCATTGACGTCGCTTATTTTAAAGTGGTCATTATGGGGTCGAGTTTTTATAGATACCTACTTCCTACCAAAGTATACCTACTAACTTAAGATTAAGTCTACTATGCGCTTCGCCCCGCCTCCCTATTATTATTATGCGTGTTAAAAAAATAACTGTGCGAAAAGTAGGTAGCACTATTCCGCATTAGTGCCTTTAATTTTTAACTGTGTTTGACAACCCGACGCAGAGAAACTTTATCGCTTCACCCTGGCCAGAAGTTGCATATCTATATGCAATAACATTTAATAATAATTTATTCAACGATAAATAATGCATAAGAAAAAGTGTAAAAGTCAAATCCGCAACGCGGGCATCGTCAGAGATAATACAAAATCTAATCAGCGACAGGCTTCGTCAAACAACACACCAAAAACGTGACATCCGCAAAGGGCTTCGTCAAAGTTGTGGATCACTAACAAATATGCAATTCTTCAGTAGCTGTTTCGGTAGGCGCATGTGCGGAAATTAAGAAGATTTGTTTTGTTCTCACTCATTCAATGTTTTCAGGAGACCCTCAGCGGCATGCAATTAGTATCGCTGCTCCAGTACTTGTGTGGAACTCTGACGCAGTTGTTCCTTTATTGCCGATATGGAGACGCCGTCTTTCACGAGGTCAGGCGACTTTACATGCAACGGTTTAGATTTAGATAAGTATGATGACGTCAAATAGGTTTGCCCGAGTCACATGTATGCGTGTGGCATGCACTTAATATGTAAACAAATCTATTGATGTACTTGAATGTGTCGTTTACCGTCCAATCGTCTCGTAAACCGCCTTCCCCTGAAAATAAAGCAATAAGTCCCGAAGTCCCGAACAAATTTGCTTTCATAAAAGCGTATGGGATCTCTTTGCTAGCAGATATGTAAACTCTACGAGTATCTCATGTATTTTTTCCATGAGATATGACGGATGGGCGTCATTATACTCGGTGTACTGTATTTAATGGACAACGTTCTAATCCCCGACTCTACAGTGATCCAGAAAATAGGCTTATTTGTTAGCTTTATGAATAGTCCCATATGACTGTTGAGATAATCGGACTACACATTTTTTTATTAATACTGGGATCTTTATTTCCTTCTTATGACCGTCTAGGCCACATATGAAATTTTTATTCTATTTGTAGTTAATATTGCAACACAAAGCATGCTTACTTTAACGTATTCAGGAAACAATCGTAAAAAACGTTTTTTTTTAATAGGTGGTGAATACACTCGTGGTAAATACAAAAATGAATGAAGACAAGACTAGTCTTCATTTAAAATAGAACTATTTTATAAACTAATGGTGCAATAACGAATATTTGTGTTGTCAATTTTTTTTTTAAAGCGGAGGGGTGATTATTCGAGGAAAAATCTAAACAGCGCGATGCAGGATTAATATGGACGCGCGGCGCCAGCTTGCAGCGCCATCTGTTTTTAAATATTAATTTGTCGGTTCATCACACCGAAACGGCTTGATGGATTTTTACCAATTTTGGCACAGGGATAGCTGGACATCCGAAGACGGTTATAGGATAATTTTTGCTTGATTCTGGTAAAGTAAACGCGGAAAAGTTGCGGGCACGTGCTAGTTATGTACCTATACTTACAGAATAGCTTTTAATCAAAGTGATCAGGTTGGATAGCTGGTTAATAGAGTGACAGATGATAAGGGGTCTGTACCTCGTGCCCGCTCGATGCTATGGAAATGTAATCCTATCCAAACTACCGTTACCTAATTAAGGAAAATCGATAACCTCCGGCTCAGAGTCCAAGCTGAGAGATAGATAGATAAAGACTTCATTCACTAACTGCAACGTTGGTTGTATTGTAACAATGAGAGCAAGTGTAGGCAACACGTTACTTTGTGACAATACTATAACTCCAATGCGGGACATAACCCTTCATTCATAATTATAATTGTTATGGTTTCCTTTGTCGTTGGTAATGGATTGTTGATAAGAATATCCGTAGGCGCTTAGAATAAATACGCCGAGAAACCTAGTTTAGCGCTTGAAAGTGAAGCCAGTTTTGGTTAGCCACAGGCTATAAGTATCGTCCGCCGCATCTGCCACAACGTCAATGTCACAAGGCAATGCGACGGACACATAAAATCAAATTGCAGCTTCTTTCACAGACCACGTGTATGAAGACTCTCGTTATCTAGACGTATTTATTCTAAGGTCATACCGTAAACGCGGATCAATTTAGATCTAGGGAATAGCATACAACTACCTACTATTATTATATTTTTCCATCAAGTTGAATGACGTGATTGTAATGAATAGTTACCTAC
This sequence comes from Apotomis capreana, assembly GCA_947623375.1. NCBI lineage: Eukaryota > Metazoa > Arthropoda > Insecta > Lepidoptera > Tortricidae > Apotomis > Apotomis capreana. The sequence goes on from OX392499.1 coordinate 9,701,828, forward strand.
CATAGATACTTATAACAATCTGATGAAAATTACTAACTACGGTAACCTCATCTTTTCCCATATCTTATCACGTATCTTAGGCAATGTTACTCTATCAGCTATTTAGACACATCAAGATCATCATAATCAGTTCTCTTTCGGATCCAGTCCTGGTTGGTCTCTTCACCTCTCTAGCCTATCCCACGCCCGACCTCCATGTCATTGGATATAGATGACGCCTTCCAGCAATGCGGTGGTCTCACGCGCTCTCAAGTTTTCCTTGGAATCTTTTTGATCAGCGATACTCGTTCATTCTCGAAAGTGTGCCCTGCTAATAAGTCGATCTCCATTGATTAGTCTACAATGTTAACCTTAACGTTGATCTCGCGCTTTCTCCTATCGCCATCACGCTTCCATTGTATGTACAAAAACAAGCGAGAGCGCAAGATGGAAGTAAACGTGGACTAGTGTAGACATGGCTTATAATCTCTGTGGTCATGTGTAATTGCAGAGCTCATTTAACATGGGTGAGGGTCCGTTCGGCGCGGCGTGGTGGGCGCTACAGCCGCGCGTGCGTCGCGAGCTCGTCATGCTGAGCGCGGGCATGGTGCTCCCGCGCAGGCTCCACGCCGGGCCCTTCAACACCCTGGACTTGCCGTCCTTCGTGCAGGCAAGTTTATACTAAGGACTACAACGTATGGAGCTCGGTTAACATGAACATGGGCGCGGCGTGGTGGGCGCTTCAGCCTCGAGTACATGGACGTCCTGCGCACCACTCTGACCCTGCCGTCCTTTGTGCAGGTGTTTTACGCTACTTCTTCAATGTCTAAGACTCAGAAGCTATATTTTTTTTTATCATACAACCTCATCAAACAACCTCACACAAATCGATCTAGTCCCAAATTAAGCTCAAGAAGGCTTGTGTTATGGGTACTAGACGACGATAAACATACTTATATAGATAAATATATACTTATATAGATAGAACAACCACGACCCAAGCACAAATATTCGAGTTCATCACACAAATTCTCATTGGCGACCCGTCCTTAGTTCAGAAAAAGCTGCAAAACCTCGAACACCGCAGGAAAGTCGCCTGTTTATCGGTTTTCTACCGGTTACACTTTGGTGAGTGTGCACTAGGATAGGACTGCATGAATTAATTCCACCGTCTCCGTTCAGACAATACAAAATACTCGGCGCGGACTTGGATTCCACCTTTATGTTGTCGATATGTCAGCGGCCGATCGTAAAATCCGACAGATCACGAAATTCCTAGACATATTCCTAGGCATATCGTGAAACGCCGCCATTTCATGATTAGGCTTAAAGTTGGCCAGGCATATCATGATGTGCCTGATAAAAAATACGGCAGATCGATTAGAGCAACGCATTCGTCGATATTCCTAGCTCTATACCGGGCATATCGTGCAAATCCGGCAGATGACGAAATTCCTAGGCATATCGTGAAACGCCGCCATTTCATGATTTGGCAAAAGAATATCCTAATTTCAATAGAAAAGACGGTTTGTCATTACCACCAGCTTGGGATCCTGTTGTACATCTTATTAAGGATCAAGCAATCCACAACACTGGAAACCCTGGACGTCGAACGGAATAAAACAAAAATTATATTCACTAAGATATACTTTCAGATTTGTTCACGCCGCCGCCGAGTCAATATGAGCCGGTGCACCGCCGCCGGGTAAAATGTAGTCGGCAAAATAACCCTGTCTAGGTTAGGGTCCTAAAAAAACCCTAACTATACTAAGGTTAGGGTTATTTTTTTTATGACCCTAAAAACCAAACTGCTCCCAGAGATAGGTAGGTTAGGGTTATTTTTTCTTGTGACCCGTAAAACGAAACTGCTCAGAGTATTGAAACTGCACCCAGAGTATGCATAGGAATTTCATGATCTGCCTAAACGTCACTGGACAAATCGTTAAACGTTATGTTTTAAACGATATGGCGGATGTCATTTAGCTAAATCATGAAATGGCGGCGTTTCACGATATGCCTAGGAATTTCGTGATCTGGCGGATTTTACGATCGGCCGCCGACAGATATACCACTGATTCGTACGAAACGCTTTGCGTCTACTTTCCTTATGAGGACAGCTAAGGAATGGAACTCTCTTCCTGCGCACCTGTTCCCCGAAAAATATAACTTGTATCTCTTCAAGTCGAGAGTGAATAGGCATCTTCTAGCCAAGTGTGCTCCATCTTAGGCCTTATTGTCACTTAACATCAGGTGCAATCGAGGTTAAATGCATGGCTATTTTGAATAAATAAAAAATATTTGCCCTGGCCGGGATTCAAACCCGGGACCGCCGGCTCAGTCGTAATACTGACAAAGCTGTGCTTACAAACTGCGCCAACCGATCGTCAATACAGTCATCGTCGTATATTTGACATCCGGAACGATAAAGTCAGTCCAATAGCACGTGATGATTCGACCCACGTATGTTCTCAAATACAAATACAAAATCATTTATTGTTTGAATGTGAGTGGTTATAAATGGTGGTAGGGTTAGTATTTGGTTACATCACAATCAGCCAGAATTTGGAATCAATATGCATGTCATTAAAACCAATGGAAATATAATCAAAATATCTAAAATATTAACTTTCGGAGATAATATTGTTTTTAGACTTTTCTGTTTTATTTTTTTTAAGTATTCCATATTCACCCCGTATTAGGCGGAGATATATATAGTACACAATAGCTCAAATGTACCTTTATCAACAGTATTAAAATCACGATCTAATTCCGCTGAAGATAGAAGAAATGAAGATAGAAGAAGAAATGATTGAAAAAAATAGTCAGGGTTGCCACTTCATATATCCCGAAAATCCGGATATGAATATTTTTTTCATTGAGATATATTATTTTTGCAGTGGGAACGCGTCCTTTCAGTGGACTCTTTTGGATATATTAGTACCTATAAGACAACACAAAATAGTTAAACGACAACTTACAATATATAAGACAATCACGCATGCGCCTGAAGGGCATCAATTTACAGTATTTAAAAATATCTAGTAGCGGTTCACTATAACTAAGTATAACTATCTGCAGTGACAATGACAGAACTGGCGCTTGTCAATGTCATTGTCTTGGCATTGACAAGCGCTTACGCTGCGTTCAGTCTAAGGCGGTGGTCTGCAACAAACGCCGTAGGTCGCGTCCGGCGTGACGCTGTACGCGACGTATGAATGCTTACTATGGAAATGCCCTATAGTGGTCTCTCTCAGACGCCAGACGCTGCGCACGAACGCCGTGCGCGGCGTCCGTAGGTCGTACGCAGCTTACGCAGTCATTTCGGAGCATTCTGGCGTCGCGGACGCCGCGTTTTAGTACGAAGATGATGAAATTTTCAAAGGAACAGGACGAGTTATTAATTGAATCTGTTTAACTAAACATAATTTTATTTGACGCTAGTGATAAAGTTTATAGAAACAATGTATTGAAAGTAAATATTGACACAAAGGTAAATTATGAACGAAAATTTTTATGCGATCTATCATCGTCCTCGTCCTTTTCAAGAAGGACTTAAAATTGTCTGTTCATCCATATTTTAATCACTTCACGTCCGAAAAACTGATCGAAGTTTGCGTTGGAAGCCGCGTCCTTGAGTGACCATGCGCGATGTGCGCTGCGTAGGCCGCGTCCGGCGTCTGCGTTCAGCAAACGCCGGACGCGACCTACGGCGTTTGTTGCAGACCACCGCCTAAGAGTGCAGCCGTGTGTGTGCGGTTCACCGTCGCGTCACCGATAGGTTTCACCAGAAGACCAGCGCTGGTTCCCGGACCAGCATTTATGCTGAGGTGTGACCTTTTCGTGGCATACACAACAACGATTTTATTTTATTTCTAATATTTGTTGTCCACTTTGTGTATGTTAACGAATAAATTTTTATTCTATTCTATTCTATTCTAACTATAAGGCCCGTTGGAGAAAAAAACCCAGACTTTTATTACTAAGTTACTTTTAACAACAAAAACTCTACAAAAACTACAAACAATACTTACTTATGTTTTTACACCGTTCGAAGTCCAGTTTTCCAGTCTTGTGTGACAGTCGCGGAAACAGTCGAAAATATATTGTCTGAAAACTTGTTAAACGTGTCTGAACTCGAAGTTCTATTTCTGGAAACTGCGGGTCGTTATACCTACAAGCTGAATATTACGGAAAACGTTCCTTATCCACCAACTTCACAAATGGAGGAGGTTCTCATTTTGAGTGTACTTATGTTTTTTTTTGTGTTACGCGAACATTTCGCCAATTCTGGACCGATTCTCAAAATCCTTTTTTTTTCACTTGAAAGAGTATACCTACTCCTTGCGGTGGTTCCATTTGTCACCATGTCGGGATCTAATGATGGTATCCCAGGGAAATCGAAGGCAGCCCTCTATAGGCACTAACAATGTTTTTCATGTCTTTATAAAGTTATTCAGGTATTCGCGTGTGGTAGTCATCGTCTCATTATGCTCAGCTGACGATGGAAGGTACAACTCCTTAATGGTTAGGAGTTAGGAGAGTTCTTTTCAATGTCTAGTTTTCTATCTTATTTGCTCAAAGATTAACCTATTGACCGCCAAGCGGTCTAGCAATTTACCGTGCCACTGACGCCAGAGTAAAAAAAAAGATGTGCCCCAAAATCAACAGGGATTGAAGAATACTTGTAGCGGTTAGAATTACAAAGTTTTTGATCATTGGAATTTGGACGGCTGTGGCCGACGTGGCGTCAGGGGCACGCTTTTTTGTTGACGGCCACACCCGACTGTGGCGCTCAAAAGGTTAACAGGCAGAAATCCCTTATAGGGATAAGTTCGCCCTTGTACACATGTATTGTTTTTGAATTTTTGACAATATTGTTTTATGTGCAATAAAGTAAGTATTTACATACATACATACATATTATACGAAGGTTAAGACTGTTATATTATTATAGTAACTCGTTCAGTTGCTTTCAAAAATACAATTTATTCTCGTTGAAGTTGGTTAGTTTTGTGATAGTGATTTTTCTTTCTTATTTCAGATCGTGCGCACTGCGTATAGCTACTACGCAGTGTTGGGCCAGGCGTCTAAGTAATTCTGGAAATATCCAGAATTCATTGAAATGTTCGAATTATGTAACCTTTTGAACGCGAAGCGGTAAAGCAATTCACCGAGACCCTGACGCCACAGCAAAAAATCAAAAAGTGCTCCATAATTAATAAGGATTTAAAAATACTAGCTGCGGTTTTCAAAGTTGCAACTCATACCTTATAATTATGTTCCATAATTGTTATAAAAGAGATGACGACCGATATTAAATTCTACAGCATACCTATTGTAGTGATGTGAAAAAAATTTGCTCAATGTCATGAAACAGAGAAACAATTTTTTTTAAATATGTATGTGACTTCAGGTACGCAAATTTCATGTTTTTTTCTAATCAAAAAAAAATCTCGAAATGGTTTTCAGTATCCCCATAATTTAACAAAACAATAATTGCATGTCAACCATGAATTAGAACGCACTTATTCACGGTGAGAAATAATTATTGTCTCCATACAAATATTGGTACCCACCCATAACATATAATGACGTCACGATTTGGTGGCCATTTGTATGGAGCGTTTTTAGCGCTACGTAGGTATGTTGAACTTTGACGGTCATTCGTTGCCCTATATACATTTGATCCCAATAAAAAAGTTTGTCCATTAAAATAATAATATTGCTTTGCTAATCCGCGATATAATATCGTGCCAGTTAATTTGTGCTAACCCGTTATACTCATTTGCGTATTTTTCATGCATAAATGCATTTAATTTAACATTTGGAATCCGACAACATCTCCTGATGATGCCTCGTAGAGGGGCGAAACACGTGTCGAGTACGTTTTGTTATTTTGGTGGTGGTTTGTTATATTTATTTTTCCTATCCTACCATTAAATGCATGTATGCATGATAAAATACTAAAATAAGTATAACGGATTAGCACAAATTAACTGGCATGATATATCGCGGATTAGCATAGCAATATTATTATTTTATTTAATATGGATTTTCGCAAAGTAACGCCTGATTCAATTAATGAAGTCTTTGTCCATTAAAATTTGGACGGCTGCACCCGACATTGGCATCAGTGGAGCAATTTTGCCGCAGTCGCCCAGTGCTGTCTTAGGCGTTCAAAAGGTTAATATATAAAAGATGAGGGCAAATAATATTTCATCGTTTCTACGTAGGTATCATAAATAAAAATAGTTGAGCACGTTGTGACATGTTTTATTTCTAAATGTAAAGTATTGTTAGTTAAGTATCTGAACATTTTTTTACAAAATCATCAATAAATAATTATTTCTCTATTCAACACACTTCCGATTAAACTTTTAAGAGTATTCCATGAAAAAGTATTTATCTACCGCTCATTACTCGTACTAGAGTAAAAGCGGTTAGCGTCAAAGACATTACGGCGCAAATTTCTTCTCCAAGAAAAATAGAGAAGGATGGTCAAATGATTTAAAATAGTCAAGCCGGTGTGAGGTTCTGTTGACGCCTCGTCACTGTAAGTGTACGGGGCGTCTAGCATGGTATAGCATGGTATAAAAAAAACACTCCGGCTAGTGAGACTTTCTAAGACACTGATTAGATGCCACTTTATGGTAACAAAATTATTAAAATGATTTTTTTTTGCCGCCAGTCGTACAAAAATAATAATTATGTATTTATGCTCCGAGCGTCTGCTCAGGCCTTATTAGCCCTTTGTTTCCTAGAAATGTATTTCGTCGAATGTATAATTTCGCCGAAAAATCGTCTCGCAGAATTTCTATTCCTCTGTAGTCATAAATTTTTCATAATTCTTGCAATAGGCTAGTTGACTCATGTCAAATTGTAATAAACTAATGTTTATTCCGTATAGTATTTAGCAAAGGAAGCCAAAAAATTGAATTTGAAAATATGGTTTTTAATCTGTATTTTGAAATGCTTAAAACGCTGTCTGCCGTTTTCGCTTATGATAGCAACGTCATCAGTCCTGTAAAGATAACTGAAAGTCTACTTTGACGACATCGAATAGTGCCGTCCCTCTCGATCTCCTGTTAAAGTATATTGGAGTGAGCGGAATGGCACTATACGACGGTCGAATTTCGAATATTTACAGGTTCTACGTCACGCCACAGATTAGCAAAAGGCAAAAATGGCGGACGGCGTTTTTGACTGTTCATGAAATTTCTAATTTTTAATTGATAAAATTTAGCTTTCTAGCTTTCACAAAAATACAAGACATTTTTTTAGAGCTAGTAAGATCATTATAAACCATTTCAAATATATTTCAAAACTGGGTGTACTAGCGTATTATCATAATAGGTGAGGTTAGGTTTGTTTTATAACAATCTCGAATAGTTTACGGTTGCAAAGAGAAATGCTTTCTGCGAAATTACTTTTCGGCGAAATGAAATATTCGACGAGCGATAATTCACGTCATGCTCCCTGGAAACCCCACTGTCTGTGTCATGATATCTTCAGACGTAATGCTGATGTACACAATATATATACTGATATGTACATACTTTAAAAAAATAGATATTTTTTTAGCCTCTTAATAATTCCCAGAAAAAAGTATGTATTTACTTAAATTTTATTATATAACATTTTGGGGTTGCTGGGGAGATACTCTAAAGCAACTCCGAATTCAGTTTATTGTACTCTCGAGTTATAGAGGTACAATTATTTTTAAGTATGTACCAATTCAGTACATATTCTGTACATCAACTTATAAATCACAAAGCAGACAGTGGGGTTTCCAGGGCGCATGACGTAATAATTCTAGGAATCAATATAGACCCAGGCCGTTACACTAGCGCAGTGCTATCTCTAAACTAGGATTTCTAATTCAAGACCAAAAAAACTACGACAGATACGTCACTGTCAAAATTGACAACATTAAAATGACATCTGAGTTTGTTTCTTGGCTTGCACTAAATGGACAATGGTACAAGTACAATACAAGATTTTGTACCAAAAATCTCCGATGTTTAAGTTTTTATTATCTCCTCTCGTAATTATGTAATAATAAATATTCCTAGTTATTTTGTTAAAACATGAGAGTTAAAGTTACCAATAAATAAATTATCTTAGCGTGTTTAAAAAATAGAAAGAAATTTACTATTGTAATAATATTTTATTGTAGTGGCAACCTTGTGGTAGTTTTTTTGGTCTTGAATTAGAAATCGTAGTATAGTATTAAGACGTGTCGTGGTGTTGGCTCGCCTGTCTCGCGGCCAGCCAGGCGGCGACGCCGGGCGCGGCGCGCGCGCACCACGCGATGTTGTTGCGGACGGTTTCCAGCGCGCGTTCTCTCGCCACCGCGCCCGCGCCCGCCGACGGATGCTGCGAGAAGAATGCCTCCATCTGAACAAAAATAAAGACTATGTTAAACACTTTCATTGGAGCGGAGCGAGCGAAGCGAGCGAAGCTCCCATGGATCGACTCGAATGGACTTTGTAACAATGCGCAGATATCAGCGAGTTCTCAACCGATTTTAGAAATTTTTGTTTTAAAATGCACAAATTAAAATTCGCTAGGTCGTGACGAAGAGAAAATTTCGAAAAAAAAAAAAACTCCGCTCCAATCTATGGTGCAAGCTTTGCCGGTGGGTGACTCTGCATCGACCTAGTTTACTATCCATGTGATCAAAAGTGCGTTTTTAAGCAGTCAAACTGTGCGAAAGGTACCACTATTCCGCACTAGTGCCTTTTACTTTACAGTACTTTTTTATAACTTTTAACTGTGTCTGACAGCCTTACGCATAGAAGTTTTATTATTTGAGAAAACGAATACTTCAAGTTGACACGATATCAATTACCTACTTAAGATTCAGAATTGAATCGCTAAACAAATTTTAAATATGTTATTGAATATGTTTAGCTGACATTTTGAAATACGTCGAATATTAATAAGCATCAGCCGTTTTAACTCATTTCTTGTTTAAGTATTTCGAAATCGATCTGTGCAAATCTGCTAAAAATTTCGAGTTCAAGTGACGAATGTTTATCAGGCATGATATCGTCGGGGATAGTGCAATACCGCGTAAATAACAGCTGTCAATAAAGTTCTCATTTCAATAGAATACTTTGCATTTGTTTGAATATTGATTTGTATCTACACTTGTTACTTACGCGGTATTGCACTATCCCCGACGATATAGAACTTTTCTATAGTAGGTGATCGAGAATTTTCAATGAGCACATATATTATAATATATATCGAGATCTTTTTTTAAGCGATATCAATCCCTAGAACGTGCCCCGAGTTAGCACACAGGTATGCTCATTACCATTGACGCGTTATTGACGAACTTCACATCAATTGTGGTGTAATTTTTTGTTATCTTGTACGTATGTACGTCGGGTTTTTGCATAATGATGATGTTTGCTTTTAGGAAATACCCATCAATGTGGCATAGTGAGGAGTTTAAAATGCTGATATATTAGTTTCACCTGATTATGTTATTGCATAATCACGTAAAGCGTTGCCAGTGATTACATACGGCACTTTAACGTATTCACTTTCAATAGGCATAACTAGAAGTTACCCGAAAAACAAAAGAGCGAGCTATGCTCGGAGTTTCCTTGTGTGATCGAATAAGAAGTGAGGAACTCCGCATAATAATAATAAATAGTCCATCCAAATTCCATTTTAATAGCCCGGTTTCTTTTTCATATCAATGCAATAGTTCAACCACCTGCTGGGACCGGTTCATGGATGTATCATCTTATTGATATGATCAGGAACGGGTCCCAGCAGGGCTACAGCCACAGCAAATTTCTCCAAGGGGCCTCTACGTGTTGGATCCATATCCCCACGCAAGCCTCCCAAAAGATCGGGACGTAAGAGCCCGAGACTCGATAACGAGATACAAATAATAATAATAATACAATACTTTATTGCACACCAATAAAAGTTTACAAAAGGAAACAAGACAAATACTGTTTATAAATAACGGTAGACAACAGGCGGTCTTATCGCTAAAAAGCGATCTCTTCCAGACATAAGCACTGGACGTCATCGACCTAGCTCGGAGTTGGCGTTTGTTCGGCTGGTAAAACTGTTGGAGTTTAAAGGCTCTTTAGTGGCGACCGCGTACCGGAAGATTGCGTCCATACTGTCCATAGGCGTCGTCTCAATCAGGTCACGACCGGTCGTTGTGGTGATTTAAATGTTTATATATTCAAGCGAAAAATTTATAAATGTATTTGTTCGGGCGGGGCTCCAATCCCCTATTTCAATGGCCAACACGGGGGTCTTACCTATTAGACTACTGAACTGAAGCGCGAGCCATTGAATTTTCCAACCAGTTACTAAATTTCATAGGTATTTCAGCTTTCTCAAAAAGTTTGTAAGTACAAAATAAAGACTCAAATTAAAGTTCAAATAATTTTCCTATTTCGTTACCATTTGGCTGTGTTTGATAGTTAAGGTATACTTTTTAATCATATATAATCTGAAATCAATGTCTTGGAAATCACAACGAAAATTCGTAACAAAATAGGAAAAATATATTGAACTTTAATTGACGTCTTAACTTTGTACAAACTTTTTGAGACATGCTCATTTGGTTTAAGGTGTACACACAACGTAGCGACTGACCTCCTGGAGTTTGAGCTCGGTGTTGAACGAGTCGGTGACGCTCGGTATAGTGTTGCCCAGGTACCGACTGTTCAGGGTGTACCGCTCGACCAGCTCGAGCCAGCGGCTGCGGACGTCGTCCCATACCAGCGCGGTACCGGACGGGTTGTTGCTGACCATCTGCACCACGTTCAGGTAGTCTTGCGCGCGCACGTTGCTTTCGTCCCACGCGAGGATCAGATATCTGACAGTAAGAAGAGTATTATAGTAGGTACACTAGCGACCCGCCTCGGCTTCGCACGGGTGCAATGCTGATAAATTATGCATGTATTATACATATAAACCTTCCTGAATCACTCTATATATTAAAAAAAAAACGCATCAAAATCCGTTGCGTAGTTTTAAAGATTTGGGCATACAAAGGGACATAGGGACAGAGAAAGCGACTTTGTTTTATACTATGTAGTGATTACGTAACAAGGGTGGTAAACGAGGAATTGCAAACGAGTGTCTATTAGAAGCCTGAAGCCGAAGGCGAGGGCTTTAATGACACGAGTTTGGAATTCCCTTACACCAGAGGCACGTACGACGTTTTTCATCACACTTTGGAGGAAAAAAAACAAAAGTAGTAGTAGTCAATACCAAAATGTCTTACCGCCATAGGGCGTAATATACGACTTACCGCCCTAGGGCGTAATATATGATTTACCGCCCGGTTTTCAAGTTCCAGTTTTCTTGTTTTCGAGCAAGTGTGATGAAAAGATCATTAATACAAATAATTATATAGAAGCAAAAAACCCGGCCGAGTGCGAGTCGCACTGACGTACCGAGGGTTCCGTACAAACACTTCCCGTGTTAACTGGCCGGGTTAAGTTATGTTTGCACCTGGTATGTATGGCGCCGCATACAAATGGGGTGTAAAGTTAACGAAACCGATTACTTTTGTTGTATGAGAGCCCCCCTTAAATAGGGCCATCTACCGTGAAGATTATGTCTTTATGTTCGGCACCATCGTCTTTAATTATGTTGAGAAATCGAAAATAACAATGTGCTACACCCAAACTAATCAATTATTATTCAATAATTAACGTCTGTTAACTGCAATCTTTAAGTCGGGGTATAATTAGTGATGTTATACATAGATACATTTTGCACTTCTTTTCAGAACGATTTTAGGTTTGTCCTATTCAGAAACGATTGTATTTTCGGGAGTAATAAAAAGTGTCCTATAACTTTGTATGGGAATTTTAGTGTCCACTAAAACTAAATTCACGTCCAGTTCTAGAAGATACAACATATAAGGATTTTGTCGGAAACGCTGTTAGGATACGTTAAATTTTATCTCTAATCATGATGTATCAGAAATTATAACCAGCATCGTAAACGTTGCGGCGCTTTTGCGTCAAAAGATTCATGTTATAATGGATTGAATAGTGGCTATTGACGGCCCCAATCCTTATTTTAAGGCAGTTTATTATATTGTGATTGTATCCACAATTCCACACACTATTAAGAGGAAGAGCAACGATTACATACTTTTTGAGTATACTGGTGTCTCGCGGCGCCGCCAAGGCTTGTCTAAGTTTCAGCTGTTCGTGAACATCTTCCGTCTTCTTGTATATCTGCCAGAGTTTGTCCCATTCTGACTGTGAAGCGGATTTCATACCTGCAAAAAACAAACTTGTAAATGGAAAAAATAACGAAAAAATTATCGAAAGTGCTCTTGTACAGTCGCCATAAAATATATCGGACGGAAAAAGGTAGACAATTAGGCATAAATATCTGAAGTCGCACGACAGGTGTGTTATCGTAGTAGTAGACATACTCGTATGCGTATATAGGGGGATGGTCGGGTGAACTGTGCCTCAATATGGTCGGGTATGGTTACCGGTAGAAATTCTTGGCTTCATCTCACAGGCCCTGGCCAGGCCCCGTCTGAAAAGCCAATGGTAGTAGACCAGCGCCCGCAGGTCGGTCTCGACAGTCTTCTCGTGGAGCCGTGGCTCTGAAGTCAGTCCAGGAACATGCAACACCTGCTGCTGAGCCTCGCTGGCAGCGACAGGGCAGGTGTGTTACCGTGGTAGTAGACCAGCGCCCGCAGGTCTTCTCGTGGAGCCGTGGCTCTCAAGCCTGTCCAGAAACATGCAACACCTGCTGCTGAGCCTCGCTGGCAGCAACAGGGCAGGTGTGTTACCGTGGTAGTAGACCAGCGCCCGCAGGTCGGTCTCGACAGTCTTCTCGAGGCCGGAGCCGTGGCTCTCGAGCCAGTCCAGGAACAAGCGCCGTATCATCTGCTGCGCCTCTGGATGCTCCGACTTGACGGCCAGCGACAAGATAGTTGTGCGCAGAAGCCTGTACATATATATTGAATTCGATGAAATATTGACTCGATTATATAGTACCTACATTCATAAGCTGAATACTTGTATTGTCATAATCGTAAGAATAGAGATTTGAGTTGAGATGTGACTTACTGGTGAGTATGGGTTAGGGTAAAGACATTATATAAAAGTTTCCGAATATGTTTGATTCATAAGAAGGATTTCCAGTGATTAATCATATAAGTAATCACTTACCGTTCAATAACCCCCGATGGGTCAGATCTTTGGTTGATCCTCTTAAAAATAGGCGTAACAAGTTCTTGCATGTATGCCTGCAAAAAATGTCAATTAACACGCTTTAGTATCACATTTTGATTTCGATAACTAACGTTTACATGAAAAGATCAGGATTCTAGAATATTTACTCAGGATATTTATTGGAAAAACGGTACACTGGGGAATTACTAGACGCATAAAAAAATTTTTTGTTTCATTACTTAGTAAAATTGTTTAATAAGTTTTGTTTTGATTCGTAATTATATAATTACTTCCCAAATAAGACTTTGAATAGGTATCATGAAATCGTAGTGATCTGGCCGCTCGGCCTATTATTTCTTATCATTTCTTGTAAGAGGTCTGTGCCACGAAAAGGTCCCACGTCAGCATGATGCTAGCTCGAGAGACAGCGCTGATCTTCCGGTGGGACCATAGATGACCAGCCCGTCTACTAGGCATGTCGCGGGACATAGCATCGCCCGTCACTCTCTCACAGCCCTGCGACGAAAGAGATAGGTAATATTTCTCACTCAGGTCAGGATTGCTGTAAACCGTTAGATGAAAAGCCTCCAGAAAGTTGTCCACGACGATCGGTCGTGCGCTGTCCTGTCCAGCAGTGGACGTCTTTTGATTTATGGGTGAATCAACTTTTAAGTGCACCTTGTTGCTATGGTTACGCAAAATTTGTCCCTCGGACAACCTAAGCATTTTTCTATGAAACAGTATGAAGATGTCACTTGGACAACGGGGACAGAGTAAACAACACAAAAAAGTTGATTCACCCTTATGTACGATTCACATAGACCGGGCCGGGCCGGGTCGGCTGCCACCGCGTCGTAACGGGCGCTCCGGCAGCCGACTGCGTCCGTCCGAGCGATTAAATTCTAGGGCCACGGACGTGCGAGCGGAGCCGATGGCGTGCGGCGGTAACCGAACGGAACCGATGGCGCGCGGCGGTAACTGAACGTAGCCGATGGCGCGCGGCGGTGACCGAACGGAGCCGCTTACGCGCGACGACAGCCGAGCACCTCCGTCCGCGTCCGCAAGCACCCGACCGGCCGGCAGCGGCGCCAATAACATTCGAATATGGGATCTGACTGTCGTAAAGAAGCTCTACATTCATTTGGCAACTATTTAGATGCGCTTCAGCGCGCGGCGACTCCGCCCGGTCAGTGGGAATCGTACATTATATGATTACGAGATAGGCTTACCTTGAGATCGTCGTGGGCCAGCGTGTTGAGCAGCCGCTCCCCGAGCGCGGCCAGGATCCCGCCGGCGGTCTGCCACGGCACCAGCGCCTCCTCCTCGGTCAGGTACGTGGTGAGGCTGAGCGCCAGCTCGTACGGCACCGCGCCCGCCTCGGCGAGCGCGAACACCTCGTCCAGCAAGTGCGAGCGATCCGATATTGTCAGCTGAAGTACAAGCATACATCAATCGTATCCCTACCTCCACACTACTCGCGAGGCCGAAGTATGGGTTTCCGCATGCGAAGTGCCCCTCCGCACCATCATGGTCGCCCAACCTCGGCCAACCTCGCGAATAGTGTGGAGCCGCAATATTAAAAATCAGTTTTCTATAGAGAGGGGTCATTATCTCTGGAAATATCTTAGCAGCGCGATGCAGAATCGTGACGTCTGCACCATATGTTTGTAATATGATATAAAATAATATTTGCTCTGTCATCACATCACACCGAAATACTTAGATGGACAGACTTTAACCAATTTTGAAACAGGGAGAGCTGGACATCTACAGATGGTGACAGAATACTTTTTACCCGTCTACCTTCTAGTACATCAATATAACTTTCATCTGATCACACAGATTTGGTTTCCTTTTTATTAGAAGTCGAATTATGTACAGAAACGTCTCACAATAGACAAACCCTTGGGATAAGCGTCTATGAACCCCTTGACTTTGATAAAATTAACGCGATATTGGAAAACAATAAACTAGTTGTTTTTGTGTGCCTCGTTCTTTAGAAAGCGGAAATTTTGCATGGAGGTTTCATTGACGCGGTTGGCGTAAGTCGTTGTGCTGCTGCCTACTGTTCCGGTGGTCATGCATGGGTTCAAATCCCGGTAAGAGCAAATTATTGTTTGATGAACTCGAATATTTTTTCCTGGGTCATAGATACTATGCATTTAAGTATACATTTATTTATATAAGTATGTATATCGTAAATATCGTCGTCTAGTGCCAATATCACAAGCCTTCTAGAGCATAGGTACTTTGTGACTAGGTCAATTTATGCGAGATTGTCTCATATTTATTTATTAAGTAAAGGTTTAAATATTTTCGGAAACTCTCGCGGGAACGAAGCTCCAAAATCGAAGCAGCAAGGTAAGTCTAGACATAGGTACCTGATTAGATTTTGTCTTCAGCTGCTCAATCAAACTCTGCCACATATCCTCCGGGTAGTTAACCCGGTAATATCCGACTTGGTTGTTGTTAATCTTGAGCCAACTCGCGTCCTTCTCGGTTATTTCAACTGTAACAGAATACACAACGCGGTGGTTCAGGTGTCCTATTTCTCAATTTTATTTGAATATTATTTCACCTAATTTAACGTCATAATAGGCACTCATCGCCAACAATAAGCTAGTAGCGATGTGAGACATTAGTAAGTTAATAGTCGTAGTTACTGCCACTTTTCTTGACGACGTGACGATCATTAGATATGCTAAGATTAGCGGTTATTGGCAAGAATCTACTAGCATCACCTTGTGCCTGGCTGTGACTACAAGATTCCCGAGTTAATTAGGTAAAGTAGTTCGTATAAAATGTCACTACCGGTGGGAACCTGTAATTGGCTTTCCGTTAACTATTTCTAAGACAAATGTATCGTTTGTAGCTGTTGGTCTTCTTCTTCGTGTGAAGGGATCAAATTCCTTAGACTAAATGGTATTTTGCCATTGGTATTTTTGTTGGTTCTCCTAATACATAATAAATAAGTACAGCACCTATGACAAAATCGTTTCTTATCTATTGCGAGTTCCGAATACGTTATTTGACTATATACTTAGTGAAAAACCAAATAAACTACTACTAACTTTTGGACATTTGTACTATTTTTAATTGAACAAAAACTAAAAATAAGATGTTTTGACCACAGATTTTTAGGGTTCCGTACCCAAAGGGTAAAAACGGGACCCTATTACTGAGACTTCGCTGTCCGTCCGTCCATCCGTCCGTCCGTCCGTCTGTCACCAGGCTGTATCTCAAGAACGGTGATATCTAGACAGTTGACATTTTCACAGATGATGTATTTCTATTGCCGCTATAACAACAAATACTAAAAATAAAATAAATATTTAAGGGGGGCTCCCATACAACAAACTTGTTATAGATTACGGTACGGAACCCTTCATGCGCCAGTCGGACTCGCACTTGCCCAATTTTTATAACATCACAAGCCAGTATCTTCATAGAAACTTCATACTAACAGGATCGTTTTTGACATTTCATAAAGAGTAGCTGATTCGAGCTGTCATCAAATACCGTATTAGTTTTAGTTCTATAGATCCATCATCAGTAGGTATAATAAGCTGAAGTTAGGGTGTGGGCGGACTGTACGGCACGGTATAATTATTAATTATCGTAATAAATGTCTCAAGAATAAAGGCGAGATTATACTGGGTCCATATCCCCAGAAACTAAGATTTTTCAGATTTCAAATGAATTAAATGCGAAGCACATAATATTAATGTTAAAACGAATACGAGCAAAATTATTCATAAATTCATACCACTTTCCATTTCGTCTCCGAACCAAATTATCTTTTCATGGACTCCTTTATCTGTTTTGTAAGTGATTGGTACAAACCACCGGTACCTGAAACGAAAATATTTTTTTACAGTTGGTAGCCATCTAGTCATAGACAAGATTCAGCAAACATAATATCGTAATACTGAAGGAGAGAGAGTTTATAAAAGACAGGATCTTGCATAGTATAAACCAATAAAAAAAAGTTTGGATTCATAAGTACATATAACATGAATGGACAGTTTGTAAAAATACGATTAAAAATATACTTAGTTCTGTACCAGGCGTATTAGTAATGATGTCCCGAAGATACTATTTATTTATAGTATATTCTATACTTAATAGCATGTTGTTTATTTTCAAACCCCGTACTCTCCCTCATTTTGTTCTAGGACACGATATCTCATGAGAGGACCAACCACAGAGAGAGAGAGATATATGTGTGCTACAATAATGTCATTGCCCAAGAATATTTAGCTTACTTGAAATCAGAATCCTTTGGCGAAACAGCTTTAGGGTCAAGCAGGAAGCGGTTCTGGGTTATCCGGTAAGT
Organism: Apotomis capreana; assembly: GCA_947623375.1. Taxonomy (NCBI): domain Eukaryota; kingdom Metazoa; phylum Arthropoda; class Insecta; order Lepidoptera; family Tortricidae; genus Apotomis; species Apotomis capreana. The sequence continues at coordinate 9,719,336 of OX392499.1, forward strand.
ACCGCTTGACGACTTGGTGACCGTCAGGAGCGGGTAGCCCATCTGTCTAGTCCAAGTGTCCAATATGTACCTGTAAATATTAGGAGTTTTCTTAACAGGCCTTATTCCTTTTAAAATGCTGATTGCTTTAGTAATTTTTCTATATGGCACAGGGATAGCTAGCTAGTTAAATTGGTTTAAACCCTTTCAGCCGTTTCGGCTTTATCATAGGACAATAGGGATCATTAAGTTTTCCAAAAGTAGTTATATTTTATATTTTTCCGATAGTATACGTTGTTGGGACCCTGAATGTACGAATAATTTATGTTTCAGTCGTATAGTTTTTTAGATATCATTTTTTAAATCCCCTAAATGACAGTTGGTAAAATACCGAAAGTAAACATTACCGTTCAAGTCAAACAATATTAAAAAAAATAATAAAAAAAAATAACAAGTTTTGGTTGTCATGTCATTGTCAAACGAATTAACGGTTTTGCTTGTTATTTACGTTTGCTTTTGTGTCTGCTGTTTTCTCGAGGTTTTAAAGACGACTTGTGCTTGATTTCTGGATTCCGACTTACCTGCATTTCACGACGACCCCGCGCTACGTATTGGACTACGACTGGTTCTTTTCTGACGACAAACGCACGTATTTTGGGAAACGATGTAAACAACCCTTGGCCAGCCTCAGCTTATTATTTACAATGAGTGCATCAGTTGGTTTTGTGCAGGCAGATTCTACAAATTTGCCGGATGTGGATATGGCAGTTATTATAGAATATTTACAGACCAGTGACAAACACAACATTGCTGAGATAAGGGGTGTGGAAACATTGATGTAAGTTACTAAATAAGTAACTTATTTTAAAAATGCAAGTGTTATAACAGTATAATAACTAATTTTTTGTTTACATTTTAGGGCCTCAAGAAATGGTTATGTCCAGCATGCAGTAGGTTATGTAGAAATAAACCGAGACTCGAGATCTCGAGAAAACAGCAGACACAAAAGCAAACGTAAATAACAAGCAAAACCGTTAATTCGTTTGACAATGACATGACAACCAAAAGTTGTCATTTTTTTTTTTTTTTTTTTTTTTATATTGTTTGACTTGAACGGTAATGTTTACTTTCGGTATTTTACCAACTGTCATTTAGGGGATTTAAAAAATGATATCTAATAAACTATACGACTGAAACATAAATTATTCGTACATTCAGGGTCCAAACAACGTATACTATCGGAAAAATATAAAATATGACTACTTTTGGAAAACTTAATGATCCCTATTCATTTTTGACAACAGATATAACATACTCCATCGTCCTGTTAAGATTTTTCCTGATATTACCCCTCTCCATAGAGAACTGATTTTGAATATGATTTTGGACCGGAATCCTTCATAGCAAAAATCAAACTTTGAGAGGGTTCGACCAAAGAGTTTTATCGACTATCGACTATCGATAAATAATTTTCACTTAACGAAACATCGTTAAAGTAATGAGCTAATGAGATCAGGCTTTTGGATATATACAGTGGCGTTCAGCTAATTAGGGACATCATTATTTTAACATGCATATAAAATATAACTTTGGAAATTTGATGAAAAATGTAAGATGCATTTTTGTTATTAATAACATGAAGTATTGTTTAAACAAGGTTTACTACAGGGAAAATAAAGTTTGGTCGAACCCTCTCAAAGTTTGATTTCTGCTATGAAGAGTTCCGGTCCTTGATTATAGTAGTATAGTTGTCTCACAATAGTTTAGATTAACGCTCTAAAGATTGACTTACGCAAGGTTAAGATCAGGATTGTCCTTCTTGAAGTATGGCACGAGAGACCCGAGCAGGTCCTGGGTGACGGTGTTCCCGAATTCGTACTTCTTGAGGTAGTCCGACACTCCCTTGCGAAAGTTCTCTTCGCCCACAAAGCCCTCTAGCATACGCAATACCGAGGCACCCTGAAGATAATACAAATTATGTCAGTAATGGATTAATAAGAAAATATTGAAGATTTTACCCGTAATGTATTTGTATTCCAAGCAAATTCCACCAGGCGGTGAGGGCAAAAATCTTTGGGACCGATGGAGACAGATCCTCAGTAATGAGGGACCGACTGAAGAGAGAGAGAGAGTATTTGCATAATAAAAATGGTATGTATTCAAAAGATGAATGTCTCCCGAATAGGTTATTTTTTCAATAATTTCATTTTGCCTTAATTTTTTCGTTGAAAACGTATAAAATATATCAGTTTCGAACAGAAATGTTAATATGAAAATAATTACAAACCCGCGATCTTGATAAAAAAAAATGTTCTATTGAGTGTAATTTAATTAAAATTATAATCAATTTTTATTTAGTATTTATTACAATCATGTTAGTTAGTATTTTTTTTACACCGAAAACCGCGATGTTGCATCGCGGATTAACAAAGCAATATTATTATTTTAATTTTGTGTTTGACAATGACAATGTTCATGAAGGCCTTGTCGAAACGGCTGATCGACGCATCGGGAGACTCCAGAGCCGGCGGTTGCCTCTACCAGAGAATCTCTCTGACTATAACAAAGAGGTATCGCTACCAGCATACTGGGGACCATGCCGTAGGCGGACCTTTTGGATAGGGTATTATTTTTATGAGCCTTTTTTTTATCGTGTTATAGATTATTTAGAGTACGATGGTAGCCTAGTGGTTAGGGCGTGCGACTTTCAATCCGGAGGTCGCGGGTTCGAACCCGGCCCGTACCAATGAGTATTTCGGAACTTATGTACGGAATGTCATTTGATATTTATCACTCGATTTTCGGTGAAGGAAAACATCGTGAGGAAACCACCTAAGCCCAATAAGGCCTAGTTTCCCCTCTGGGTTGAAAGGTCAGATGGCAGTCGCTTGCGTAAAACTAGTGCCTACGCCACATCTTGGGATTTAGGTAGCCGACCGCGATTGAGAATTCACTCTCTACAAAGATATGGGACAAGGCTAGGAGGATGATGATTAGTTATTTAGAGTAAGGTTTTATACATACGTTTTTCTTCTAGGTAATTAAATAATATTGTTTCTCGACTAACTATTACAAATGTTTTAATAGTAAAAAAAATATTGTGTTTTCACAAAGTGAAAGTTACCTTGTTGTAAGAAATGGCGTCGAACATAGCGGTGATTTGGTCCGGCGTGTCCACGGTCTGCACGATGGGGTGGCTCGACAGTTTGGCGTCTGTCACCAGTACGGAGTGCATTGTTCTGACCAAAAACTGATCAAGCTAAAAAAAATACACATATGTGAGCATATTTTGTATATGTAGATACGGCGTTTTGGGTGAGGCTACCTAGACAGAGATCTGTATTGTTTTCCCAACTGGTTTAAGAAGTAACGTTATAATGTGTTTATTTTGCTAGACTACGGAAGACAAGAAAACTGCCAGTTATATCCTGAAAGATAATGGCGCTACTTAAACAGCTTGTATATGGCAATAATGTGCATAAGTTAAATAAGTTTTCAAATTAATTATAAAATGTCAGTAGCAATATTCCCACAACCATTTTCAAAACATTGTTCTTATTCTGAACTCTGAACTAAATATTGAATCATATCGAAAAGCGTTGCATCATTGTTTTGGCTTTGTTAGCAATGCGAAAATTATTTAAAAAATCGCGGATTATTTAGCCGAGTTTTCCTTTTTGTTTACATCAGTGACATTCGATGACTTTCAACGTCAGTTGCCAAAAAATACTTGTTCCCAGTATAAAAAACCGCAACATGGCGTAAGCCGAAAAGCAAGTTATCGGACTATACACTGAAACAATTATACATAGGTAGGTACCACATTAAGTTAAAGTAGGTAATAAAAGTGAACTAGATCACATCATAATGTAGTTGTCACATAAGTAGTAGGGCTGAAGGATTGGTTCTAAAAAATAAACACCTATAATTCAAAAATATTTGAATTGGACTCACCATAGTCCATGAGGGTTCAATTGCATTTAATGACTTGACCTGCATGTAGGATGCAAAGCCTTCATTTAACCACAAATCATCCCACCATTTCAAAGTAACTGAAAAAAAAGGTACAAATTAAGATATGGCATGGATAGGGTATGGATATAAAACAAACAGGGCAAGCTAAATAAAACCGTTTAAAATACATTGCATTCGATGGTACTTTCAATTTCAACATCAGTTATCACAAAATGTATAAGGTATAGGTAAGATTACGTATTTGAATTAACATGTGAAAAAAGTAAACCATTGATACATAGATCAAAGTTCAAATAAAAATTGACATGCGTAACCTAGTGGAAGAGACCGGGAATCGAACCTGGTACGTCTGGATTACTGGTCCAGCGTGTTAACCTTACCACCACCCTAACGCCCAGATAACTTTTCGAATTTTTCCCTATGCTTTGTGACACTATTATTATTTTATATTTAGTATAAGTCGAAAGACTGCTGTACAGAAGACTCGCCCAGAGTTCTACAGAGGAGCAGTTGTACTCCATTAGTGTCACATCCATAGAACCAGATTCCCAAAAGCTTGCCTATTTTATTCTTGGAAAAAATAAACAAATACAAACAAATAATCCATGGAAAAAAAACTACATCGGTCCCAGCTTGCCCAATGATTTTATTTAAGGCCAAGCCACTATTGTGCACCTCCCTCATCCAGCGGCTTCTCGCAATCCTGACTAGGTCGTCAGGCCACCATGTTGAGAGCCTTCCCACGTTGCGTCTCCCGGCTGATACAATAATGATAATTTATAATTTCTAAAATATTCGCCTTTCTGATCTTACCTAAGTTTCCAAACCACATATGGGCCAACTCATGCGCAATAGTATTGGCCACGCTAATTTTATTCTGAGCAGATGCCGTAGATTCGTCTACTAGGAACGATGTCTCCCTGTATGTGATCAGACCCCAGTGTTCCGTGGCGCCAGACACGTAGTCAGGGATGGCGATCATATCTGTAACGTGAAATACATTTGTATATATACTATCTATCTATAATAATATACCTCCCTCCTTCTTTAGTCGATCTCCTCAACGCTGAGGGTCATGGTCTCTCTGAATAATTTTTTTGTGGACTATTTTGCGCCAGCTTATTCTATCATGGGCTGCGTGGATGGCATCGTAAATTGAGGTTTTGAGAGCAGAGTGGTATCTGTCTTGATTATTTATATTTTTGTATGTTTATTGGTTCTATCTATGTTTGTTCCTTCATAAGGACCGATTACAAGATTTCTTGAAACATGTGTAGCTGGGCATTCCCATATGGCTATAGGATGCTTTATACCCCATGGAGAAGCATAAAAGAGAACTAGGACATTTTCTGTAACGCGGGTGCCTTTTAGTCAACTATATAAATTTGTAGGTGGGTACCAAAACTATACACATAATAAGTATTTTAAAAATAACCTAATTTAGCCAGATTATATGTTTTGGATAGCCAAGATAAATAACAGTACTAGAGCTACTTAGCATCATTTCTAAAACTTACCTAGTTTTGGCAGAGGAAATGGCACTTCATAATACTGAATATAAAACTCGGTAGCCCTTTTACCAATATCTTGAGCAAAGTCAATTTTGTGCATTTGATCTTTCTGAGCAAAAGATCTCAGTATGAAGTTATTTCCTATGCCCTTGGAGTTGATCTCAGTCTCTTTAGAGCCGAAGTCACATATCACAAAACAGGCCAAATATGTCGACATAGGGACACTGGTGGCAAATTTCACAACTTCTGAGTCTGTTTCATTATCAGGAGATGAGGATATTTCCTGGAAATGAGAATAATTCCTTTAAATATCTAGTTACATAAATACATGAAAAACATTATTTATTTTTCCTTCATCTTAGATTGAAAACAGTTAAATCAATATATAGGATTCTAGGGTGAGTCCAGATCTTGCGATATTTTTGTAGTTGGAGCAAAACTTGTCAAAAACACCTGAACACCTTTACTGTACTGTGATTACTAATATAATATACATTCTGTCAAATTTATACCGTTTTAATTCTGTGTGCGCTCTAATTTAAACTTGAATAATAATAAATACCAAACAACAAATTTAAGGCTGTTTAAATGAAAGTCAAAAAACGTTTTACGATAAAATTATGCGAAATAATAATTTAATGTAATACTATGGATCTTACATTCATATTGGAGAGTGCTATATAATTCTTTGGTCTGACTAGGGTTATGTCATATGTAGCCTTGAAATCTGGTTCATCAAAGCATGGGAATGCTTGACGAGCATATGTGGGCTGGAACTTACTAGCCACCATGGTCCTGAAAAAGCATCACAAATAAATGGATATTAAGGGACAATCTTACACATATAAATCAAGGCAATAGGTACTATGGGTACTATAGAAGGCTCAGCTGGCAGGTGCAGTATTAATGCACCGTCAGCATTATTCATGAAGTTGGTGCAGTGAGTAACATTAAATTGTACAGTTTATGCAACTATGAACCATTTCATGTATAAAGTTGTGTATATTAGTATTGTGCCATGTTGTTCTTGTGTTTCTTAGCCTAGCTCTACTCTACTCATGAAGTTGACTGAGGTTGGGTGAATATGATAGTATGGAGATGCACTTTGCTGCGGAAACTCATACTTTGGCCTACTTTGCCTCAGTCAACTTTGCGACAGTATGAAGCCAGGGTTAACATTTGTTAAATCACATTAGCAACTTGATTTAAATTAAATTATATTCTACTTTTCTCTCAAATGTGCAATTGAAGCTGTTATACTCACAGTGATTGCACTATTAATGTTATCAGATCCCAATTAAGAGTCAAACTTGTAAACCCAAACGGCAAGGCCTACATTTTAACTTGCTCTTTTCAAATTACATGACATAAATTGAAGACGAGTGATATAATTTACTACCATACTTAATTCTACATTGTAAAGGCCAACCAAGTGATTAATCACAGTAAACACTACTTGTTAAAAAGTACTAATTTAATACATACTTGTTGTTTCTCAAGTGTGATGAATAAAAACCTACAAATTTCTTTGTTAAATTTCCTTGAAAATCTATATCGATGTCGTAACTGCCAGGACTCAATGGGTCACTGAATTCAATCAACAGTTGTTCGAGTTTCTCAACCTCTAAATACTTGTATACCGGTATTTCTCTATCACCCTTAAACACTTGAACTTTGCTTATATCCAGGAACTTCGTATGCAAGTTTACATAGTTCTTTTCTTGCTTCAAAACAATGTTGATTCTTACGTTTCCTTGAAAAAGGCCGGTGTCCAAGTTTGGTTTTAACAATAATTTGTAGTTTACAGGACGAACTAGAGAAGAAAGTCTTTCGAATAATGCTATTTTTAATGGTGGTGCCATTGTCCGGCTATATTTCCAAATGAAATGGACAGGAATGTATCACAAAAATTTAACAACTTGTAAATGTAAATGAAGAAACTAAAATAAATAGCAAGTGAAAATGAGAAATTAATATTGTGTTGTGAATGTCATTGTGATGTACTTAACTGTCAAAGGTGACACTAACATTGACAGGACAGACACGTATTTTTCTGAAATACCTCATCATCATGCTAAAGTCAGCAAAATAATGTAACTTGTATTAAAATTTTGGTACCAATGTACCAATTGATAAATTTAGAAAAACTATCTAAATATCCTCTGTTTGCTGTATCAGCTTCCGAATGGGCTCATTCTTAACTGATGAAATGCGTTTTCTTTTATTTAGTTTTACCTGTTCCGCTGTCTGTCTGTTTGGATCTAATCAAATCCTGTAAGTTAAATTCGCCTATTTTCCGATCAAGGTCGAGCACGAGCACAATATACCTAAATATGTAGACCAGATAAAAGCTACAGTAGAAGCGTATGCAAAAATGAGGAAGGCATCTGTCAGAGAGCAATGCTAGCATACCTAGCGTGTTGTAGAGCTTCCAACCTGACCTAAAATATTTGTCACTTGAACTGGCCAGTAGAACAACGAAGAAAAAAATAAATATAAAACAAGTATAAAAAATTAAACCGGAACAAACTTTGTATTTTTTAGTTTAATTTCAAAGGAATGACTTAATTTGTATCGGCTCGAACAAAATAAAACCGGCCAAGAGCATGTCGGGCCACGCTCAGTGTAGGGTTCCGTAGTTGCCCATCCTTCACAATAGACGGGTTTAAAACCGCGGTTTTAAGTCCGAGGTTTAAATTACGAGAAAGATTTCAAGCTCTATAAAAAAGGTCGTAAACGCCAAAGTGCTGGCACTTACATCATTATAAAGAAAATTATGAAATTTTGCGATAACTCAAAAACGGCTTGACCGAATTTATTCAATATAGTTTTCATTGAAAGTACTTATAAGGCCTCATTTTCATGAATTTTTCCCATAATTTTTTGACCCGTGGTTGAAAAGTTAGAGGGGGGGGGACACTATTTTTTTTATTTTCGGAGCGAATATTTACAAAACTGCTGACTTTATCAAAAAATTATGTTTGAAGACCCCTATTATTTTTAAAAGACCTATTCAATAACATCCCACGCACTAGTGTCGGAACGAAAAAAAAAAATCACCCCCACTAGGTGTTCGGGAGGTACCCGAAAAAAAGTTTTTTTTTTAGTTTTTATTTTACCGTTCTATCGGCGTGATACATACACATACTCATACCAAATTTCAGCTTTCTAGTACTAATGATCACGGAGCTAAGCCGCGGACGGACGGACAGACGGTCATGGCGAAACTATAAGGGTTCCTAGTTGACTACGGAACCCTAAAAAAGTGAAGCACGGTTGCCCGGCACGGTTGGCAGTGCCCCCGCCAAGTCAAGCAAAAGGCTCAAAAGTTGTGAAAAAAAAACAAACTAGACAGAGATTGAGAATTTCATTTGTTATTCCTGTTTTTATATTTAGTTTTTTCTTTGTTCTACTGGCCAGTTCAAGCACAGAATTCCGTGTATTTAATATTGCTTGAAAAGAAAAAAGGTCAACTGCCTATAGAAAAAATGAGACCAGAGATCACATCGAAAACACAAAATGTACAAAAATGAGGAACCAAGTTTCTGAAGTTTAGGGTTCTAGGCAATCTAGAGTTTTAGCAAATAGTGCAATGGATTCGAGTTAATAGGTGGTTATGGATAGTAGCTTAGTTAGCTCGAAATGGTTCTCCTAGAAAACAAGAGTATACCTATAAGCGCGTAGTTGCGTCGTCAGTTCATGTTTTAGAACTTTACTGGACACTGCCGTGTGTTGTGTCTAGATTAATTACGCTACAATTTAAACGCTCACCAAAATGGCTTTTATACCCTAAATCTAAATTCCAAGTAAAATTAATTACCTCCATATAAATTAAACCCACTCTATACAGAGCTCCCTAAACTAAATCATTTTGTATTCCAAAATTAATATACATTACACCAGAATAATTTTACGTTGAGTCCGTATATCTTTTTGCTTCCCAAAATGGATTTTTTGCTCACGAAATATTGTTTTCATAAAACATCAAAACTATTACCAAAAATTGCAGTCTATTTTGCTTTAGTGTAATCAAATTATCTAACCATTAGTCAAAATATATTACTGTCAATCTAAAATTATTATTGCACAGCAAATAAAATAAATGCCTAGCAAAAATTGTACTGCAGATAATTAGAAAATACACATCAGCACGACATTACTTTCATCTTTTTAAAGAACCCAGTAGGTTAGGTTTGTTTCATAATTATTCTGAAAAATAAACAGTTTTTGAAAAAAAATAGTGTTTCAGCTAGGTAACCATCTAATCCTGATCACCTTTCAGAGCAGATCCGACTCGGCCGGGTTAGGTTAGGTTAGTTTTTTTTTTATATCCCTAAAAAACGCTCCATAATGTGCGGTAGTCATTATTAGAGGTGAAGAATGTATATGGTGGTAAGCTAGATGTCGTGCTGGTGTCGGAGCGCATTGCTGTCACTTCGGTTATGGAGATTAGGGGTACTGGTCTTGTACCAAGATCAGATGCATACCACCCTCCTTTGGAAATTTCAGTTCCGATTGACCGTGCGACCGTGGGACAAATTCCGGCAGAGCAAATAGGACCTAGCAATGTCGACACCCGTCGTGACTGGAATTTCGCTAAAGGCGATTATGAACGTATGTACTGGTTGATCTCGGAAGCGAATTGGCAGGGTATTCTCAGTGCGACGGATGTCGACAGTGCTGTAGATTGTTTTTATGAAACATTATATGGTATTTTCGATATCTGTGTGTCCAAAAGGGTAAGATCGATAAAGCCTAGTAGATGTTATCCAGTCTGGTTCACTGCAGAGCTGATTAAAGACTTAAAGCACAAAAGTGACCTGCATCGTGAATGGAAAGCTTCGAAGGATAGAACCGTCTACGATAGATTCGCAAAATTAAGAACCGAGGTGAAAAGAAAAATCTCAGAGGCTTACGGGTTTTATCTGGAACGGATCCAGGCTAGGGTGAAAGACGATCCTCGCGCTTTTTGGCAGCATCTTCAGTGTCTTAAGTCGAAAGGTGGGTTTGTCCCTCGTGTGACTTTCGAGGGTAAACAATATGCCGGAAGTGATGTGGCTGACGTGTTCGCAAAATATTTCTCGGGGGTGTTTTTGCCCGATGTTCCCATTCTTGACCCTAACATTGGAGAGAGAGATGTTCGGTATTGTGATGCGAACTGTATTAATGTACCCCCTTTATCGCTGGAGCAGGTGGAGGCGGGTGTAAAGCGTCTGAAGCCCAATTGTGCTATAGGACCGGACAGGTTGCCAGCTTTTATTGTCAAGGGGTGCATAGAAAATTTTAAAGCCCCTTTGCAATGCATTTTTAATTTGGCATTGAATTCTGGAACATATCCCCATATTTGGAAGGTGTCAAGAGTCAGTCCCATTCCAAAATCAAATGACACTTCGGCTGTGGAAAATTACAGGCCAATAGCAGTTCTTTCCACCCTAGCAAAGCTGTTCGAACTTATACTCCACCGGACCCTTTCAACACAAGTTAGGCCATTTTTAAGTGACGCTCAGCATGGGTTTAGACCAAATCGCTCTGTCAACACAAATCTTTTGGCTCTGGTGGATATTGTTTCTGAGCATCTGGATAAGGGAGTCCAAGTTGACGTCCTCTATTTCGATTTTAGTATGGCTTTCGATCGCGTAGATAACGACATTCTATTGGAAAAACTGTGTCACATTGGATTCTCTCCCAGATTACTCAAATTACTGGCTAGTTATCTACGTGATCGGCAGCAGTATGTTCAGCACGGTTGTTTTGTATCTCCTCCATATCACACTCGATCTGGCGTAAGTCAGGGCTCTATATTGGGACCATTTTTATTTGGGATAATGATAAATGACTTGCCATTAGTCCCCAAGTCTGCTAAATGTCTTCTCTACGCCGATGACTTGAAACTGGTCTATGGCGTGATGCAGCAGGAGGATTGTGATTCCATGCAGAATGACGTAGACTTGGTTTTCCGGTGGAGTTTGGAAAACAAACTTCTTTTTAACGCTGCTAAGTGTTGTGTGTGCTCTTTTAGTCGCGCACGTGCACCGCTACAAGCGAACTATATGCTTGGGCCGGAACCTATTAATCGTGTTACCTCAGTGAAGGATCTCTATACGTGATGTTAAGATTGATCGTGTTGATGAAGCGAGAAATCTGGGTATAATTCTGGACTCAAATCTGCGCTTTGAGAATCACGTGATAGAAATTACCCGTAATTGTCTTTATCGTTTAAAGGTTCTCTATAATGTCCGAAATTTCCTTAGTGTAGACCTTAGAGTAAGACTTTGCGAGAGCCTTATTTTGTCCAAACTTAATTATTGCATTACAGCTTATGGTCCCTGTCTTCTCGCGCGCTCTTGGCGTCTCATTCAGAGAGTCCAAAATGCGTGCGCTAGGTATTGTTTCAATATCCCACCACGCGCTCACGTCACACCCTTTTTGAATGACGCTAAAATGTTAAAAATGGCAGCCCGTCAAGAGCTAATGTTTGCTTGCTTACTCTTTGACACGATAAATACAAAAACGCCCTCCTATCTCTATAAGAAACTCACGTGGTTCTCAAACGATAGCAGTAACCAACGAATTCCGTTCGAGCATCACGCGCAATTGTATTGCAGTTTCCCCGACACCGTTCAGCCGCTTTTAAAGGGAGTTTCCGATACCAAGCAACGAAATGTTGGAACAATATACCTCCACCTATTCGTAAACTAAAAAACAAATGGAATTTTAAATTAAAATATCGCCAACATCTTTTAAATTTACAGAAATTACACACTTAAAATCCCTTATCAACTCATTTAACGAAATTGTTTTTATAAAAAAAAAAAAAAAATCTGTTCTGGTTTTGTTTTCGTTTATAAACTCATTACTCATTTTTGTATAATACACGTAAATTCCAGCAATTTCAACTTACCACCACAATCAATCTCACACTTATTTCACTCACACTCATACACACAAGCACTCCCATCCGTAAGCGTTGCAACGGCGAAGTTTTTGTTTTGTAAGGTCCTGGCAGAATACCAGCGAAGTGGCTTGCTGCTTCATAATGCTGAGTCAGCGCCTTTTCTCTGCCACGACACATGGTTTTAAAAATGTGCTTATATAATTGTTATATACTTGTACTAGTTTTAAGTAGCATGTTTCGAATGTATTATAATATTTAATGTGTCTATATAACCATGTAAGTTGTGGAAATGAATAAAGAATTTATCTATCTATCTATCTATCTATCTCGGAGTAATTTTCGATATAAAAGTTTTCAATTGTTATCGGAGGCTAGGTTTTGTAATCCGCAACGCCCGTGACTTTTACGACCCGGGGGCCATAAAAATGGTCTATAACGCGTTGGTGAGAAGCAAGCTGGAGTCATCGTCACTAGTGTGGAGTCCACACGAGTCCACGTACGTCTTGCTTCTAGAGAAGGTACAGAAAGCCTTTCTTAGGTTTTTGTTTCGCAAAATGTACGGGTACTACCCGTTTTTGTACCCCACGAAATATCTGTTAGGTACTCTGAGTTACAACTCCTTAGAAGTAAGGCGTAACTACGGGCTGTTAATTTTTGCGTGTCGGGTTCTGCGTGGGCAGATGGACTGTCCGGATCTGGTCGGACAACTCTTGAGACTGTTCGTCCCGGACATCCCTCGGGTAACCCTGCGGCCGCGGCGCCGCGACCTGCTGGCGGTGCCGGCGGCGCGCACCGTGTCGCGCAAAAACTCGCCGCTGGTGCGCGCGCTTGTGGCGCTCAATGCGCTGCTGGCATCAGCACCGGAATGCGATCTGTTTGCATGGAGTTGGGCGGCTGTGTGCTGTGAATGTTTAAGATTTTGCGAAGTGATGGATGTTAGGCAATCGAGTGTTTGTACGTGATTCAGGTTGTTTCAAATGATGTTTTAGTTAATTTAGTTTCATAGCGCATTGGTTTAACTGTAATGCTATGTAAATATTATTTGAATAAATAAATAAATAAATAAATAAATTAGCTATGCATTACTTAAATATGCTTTTCTCAAAAATTGCATGTAATGTTGCCTTACCATCGCTAGATAGACTACAGTAAGTGGAACATAACGAAGACTTTTTAGAAGTGTCCAGTAAACAGCGAGATTTTAAATTTGGAATCAATATTTGTCCAGTAAGTAAGTATGTAATTCCTATTACGTATCAAGATATTTGAATATCGAAACACGATTTACATCGTCACCGACCTATAAAAAAACGAAGGATGTGAAGGCGATGAGGTCGTATATTATGAGGAGGATGCATTCCACAAATTGTTTTAATTATAAGTAGGTACAGTGCGACAGCAAATTGTAAAAATTAAAAAGTGGCGTCCCTTTTTCATAGATTAAATAGAAAGAGACGACATTGCAGTATACACTTGCAATTTACACTAAGAGCAAATGTAAAATAAAAAGAGGTTAGCACTATTGGCAGTATAAACGTAACTCAAGATGCATATTTAAAAAAAGTGTATGTGTCAGCTCCGACGCACGACTGGAGTTAACTCTTCAGGCCAGGCGCGCACCACGATTTTTTTTTAGTCGCGCGATAATTTTGTCGCAGAAATAAGCGTACTTCTGGGTTTATGAAAATCGTGGTGCGCGCACTCTCATTATAAACCCATATCTTGCATTTATGCGACAAAATTATCGCGCGACTAAAATCGTGGTGCGCGCCTGGCCTTAAGAACGATTATAAAATATATACTCAATACTCAATACGTTTATTGCACATAATGATTAGTAAATAGTTTAAGTATCACATTATGTACCCTGTTGGGTGCTGCAAACAAGAACGAGGAGGTAGGCACTTACATAATATTAATATACGAGTATAATATACAGCAAAATTACAATATTTTACAAGGAAAATTTACCTCCGATTCATTTTTAACAAATTGGAGAGATCATGAGTAGTAACTAAATAAGGAAGCGTGATGTAAAGCGCCCTCGAGCGGCTAGTTTAGTTACTAAATTTACGAAAAAAAAACCGTATCTTACTATGAAATCCATACAAAGATACGACCTTATTAATTAAGGAGCTTTGATAATTTTTATGAACATGCCAGCTCCAGCAGGCCTAATACACAACATCATTCATCTAAAAGACATAGATAAATAAAAACATAAACCGTATAAACTTAAAAATAACATGTACACGAAAACAACTAAATTTGTATACACTATTTACATTAAAAAAACTGTATACAAATTTAGGCGATTCCGATAAGGGTTCCGCCAATATTGAATTGAACATTACATTCAAGAAAGATCTGGTATTAGACCTAGCCATTTACATTAGACAAAAACAAACGTACAAAATCACCTTCCTTAAAAAAATCCTTAAATAAATCCAAAATCTCCTTAACAACAACTCCAAACAGCGTTTTGAACTTCTCCTCCCAACTTTCGGTAGAAAACAAACTATCCTTCGTCTTCTCAACCAGCCTTTCAAAAGTAATACGTCTCTTCTTCTTGTCCTTATTTTGTCTTTGTTCTTCCATATCAGCCCGCTCAATAGTAGGCTGATTGACCAATAGGCACTCGGACCTCTTCACATCTGTTACTCTTTTTGACTTCCGCGGCTTACGAACCTCTTGTTGTGGCTCGCTCTCTAATCTGTACTAACTTACTGATCGCTGGCCCTCAGCCTGACAGACAGAATCTTCAGACTCTTTAGATTGTAACGGCTTCGACAAATTAGCATCTCTATATGACTTTCCAAAACTTAAGTTATTCTCAAAAACAGATGGCGCATCCTGACTACAAACATCCGTATCCTTTTTTTCCTTATTTTGCATATACAACCAAAAAGACCGTTTATATATACATCCCTCAGCAGACATAATCCTGCGAATTTCTTACTCCTTCACAAAAACTGGGCACGACTTATCTAAGGCCATATGGCTGCCTTTACAATTAATGCATCTAAAAATAGTCGTTTCGCAATTGGCATGCTCCCCGCCGCATTTCGGACAAGTAACTTTAGTAGTAGGACAAAACCTGCTCAGATGACCGAACTTCCAACATATTGAACATTGGGTAACCGGGAAAGTGTACTGATTTACCTTAAATCGGCAACCGTAGGCATAAACATATGGCGGTAAAGAAGTTCCCTTAAAACACAGACGAATAGCTTCAGCCTTAACCCAACGCCCATCATGATCCAAACGGTTCAGTCTACATATTGACAAAATGTCTTCAGACGCTTCAATATTCTTTAAAAATTCGTCTTCCTCAACCTCCAACTCAACCTGCCTTATAATTCCATAAGTGCAGCATGCCATATTAGACCAATAAGAACGTCTCGTCTCATTGTTAAACTCCTGAGAAGCCAGAAGCTTCTCCGCATCATCCTTAGAGTTAAACTGTATGCGAACTTTACGTGGACCCATAAACTTGACGGATAAAATTCCTTTTATACCCTTAAATTGCAGCAACTTTGCCAAACCAATCTGTTTCGGTAAATCTTCTTTTGACACTATATAAACTTCAAATAGCTTGTCAGGCACAGGCACACCGTCCGGCTCCAGCTGCGTTTTGGCGGTTGCTAAAACCCGCAAGCGTTTAGGTTTCCTGCCTATTGTGATAAAACTATCACTACAACCACAGCTTTCGTCGCTCAGGCCACAAGCACGCTTCACCGCTATATGCCGCACATCCGACATGGACTCAGCGTCCGATACAATATCCGATTGACTCGGCCCTGCCTTATTATCAAACTCCACTTCAGATAGCCACGACGGAGCTGCCCGCTGCCCACATTCTAAAAGTGACGTATCACTCACGACACCTCGACTTGACTCACTCATCGCAAAAACAGCGAAAAGGACTCTAAAACTGAATTAACTTATAAATAAAATAAAATTTGATAAAATTTTCAACCGTCGCCTTTGACAACCAAACGTCAATCCTCGCAATACTTATATTTTTGGAACGTATCTGCCGTGCTAATTTAAAAAGTCGTATCTCAGTATACGATTGGGGTAAAAATACGACTTCTTGATTTAGCAGATTATGCGTTAAGCGTTATACACTAAGCTCCCGATATAAAATGACCTTCACAGAGATGTTTATTTGATGAAATGTATTTTATATTTAGTTTAAAATGTCAATAAATATATTGCATATGAGTTGCCTAACAAATTTAAGTCCAGGGTATGTTTAGTTTAAAATTAAAAAAATTTTTTTTTACATTTCACCGATTTGATTATTAGATAAATTCATAATTAAATAATCTTTAATTTTATTTATTTTCAATTCAACAGTCAGACCTTTGCAAAATGCTAGTAGGTATAGATTTACCTGTTTATACCTGGCTACCCAATAGTTGTGACGGGAAAAGAATAGGCAACCTAACGTTTGCATATTCTATGGGCTTCATACTTTCGATTGGTATAGAATTTATCTAATATTAATCAAACCGGTGAAATGTTTAAAACAATTTTTTTTTATTATTAATTAAACATACCCTGGACGTAAATTTGTTAGGCAACCCATATGCAATATAGTTATTGACATATTAAATTAAATATAAAATACATTTCATCAAATAAACAATCTCGGTGAAGGTTATTTTATATCGGGACCTTAGTCTATAACGCTTAACGCATAACCTGCTAAATTACGAAGTCGTATTTTTACCCCGATCGTATACTGAAATACAACTTTTTAAATTAGCACGGGAGATACGTTCGATTTTACACCCCATATTTTTGATACCCCGGGCTTATATATGAAAATCGATTCTTAAGGAGTAAACTCCAAAAAAAAAAAGCGACAAAGTTTAGTGCGGAAATTTGTATGCAGCGTTTAGTTCATAATTGTGATGTGTAAAATGACAATGATATTTCGGAATTCCTTCCTTTTTTGTGTCGTTTAGAAAAAACCTCGGAGTTAAAATTGAAGGTAAGCTTTATGATATGAAAATTAGTTAGAAAATACAACAATGTATAATAATAATTAAATTTTATCTTTAAGACTTAGATTTGTAAGACAGTGCAAATAATTAAACGCAGTATTTATAAAAAAAGAAATTAAGGCGGGATTTAAATTAAAAGACAAAAATTTCAAATTTGTTTGTGTGATCTATTACAATAATTCAGCAAAGATGAGTTCAGACGAGTCTGATTCCGAATAGACGGCACTCCTCCATACTTAAAAGCGGAGGCAGAGTTAGCTAAAATAATTTACTTCCGACTAAATCCAAGGAGATATAAAAAAATACAAGAGATTCATTAAATGGGAGGAAGAAAATCAAGTTAATATTTATATCTTTTATCCAAGTATAAACTTTGTTATAGGTTGTTATCATGGGAGTTAATGGTGCCTGCGACGACGAATATCACAATGTGTAATAATAAAAATGGGATATAACAAAAATATTCATTGGAAAATGGCCGAATATGAATGTCACCTACAAAATATAATTTTAATCTAATTTTCTTGTTTAATTTTTGAGAAAAGCACTATACTTGCTTCGACCGTAAGAGCCATCCTGGCCTCGTATTATATCCGGACCTCGCCTACGGCTCGGTCCGTCTAATTCCTACTCGGCCAGTATGGCTTACTTACTGGTCTCTGCCGTAATGTACTATTACTTTTAAATAAATAGATGCACGCCACAAATATAAATTGTAGTATATTTAGTAACATTTTGAGTGCAATATTTGCTGTGCAATCAGTAATTTTGATTATACGTTTTGATTATTTTTGCATTCTAATTCTAATTTTAAAATATGGCTTCCATCATAGTTAATGATGATTTCGCCAATTTCGAGTTTGCTCGTAGAGCATGCCGTTGTTCGGTGAGGTTTTGCTTTTTGTAAAGTGATAGCGATTTACAAAAACCACGCGGACTATCGGGCCATGACCCAGGAAGGGCTATGAACGCTTCAAGTTGAATTCTTCATTAGCTATTCACTCCTACGTTAGATCACTGCACAATACGCTATCAATACTACACATTGAACAACGAAAATGAATAAATATAATGAACAATGAAACTTAAACGCATGCGGCCATCTTAAGTCACGAACCGGAAGCCTATTTTTGCATAGAAAAAGGTTTTTTTTGATGTGCGTTTAAATACTACCCGTAATTGAAACCTCAATATTTATTTATTAATTTTAGGGTATAAAAGCCATTTTGGTGAGCATTTAAATAGTAGCGAATATTTATTTAAGTACTATATCATATATTAATTGAAATGAAAAGCGGTGGTAGCCTAGTGGTTAGGGCATGCGACTTTCAATCCGGAGGTCGCGGGTTCGAACCCGGCCCGTACCAATGAGTTTTTCGGAACTTATGTACGGAATGTCATTTGATATTTACCACTCGCTTTTCGGTGAAGGAAAAACATCGTGAGGAAACCACCTAAGCCCAATGAGGCCTAGTTTCCCCTCTGGGTTGGAAGGTCAGATGGTAGTCGCTTGCGTAAAAACTAGTGCCTACGCCACATCTTGGGATTTAGGTAGCCGACCCCGATTGAGAATTCATTCTCAAAAATGGGACAAAGGCTAGGAGGATGATGATCATATATTAATTGAATGCATAAAGTGATAAGAAAGTTACTTGTGTTTGGGGTACGTAGTAATTAATATGTTTGGTATAACAAAAAATTTCATGGTCAGCAGTTAGTTTTTTGCCTCAGCAAAAATGACTAAAATGGAAGTAATTATATAAATTATTGGTGAAATCCATTTAACAATAATATAGATTATTTGGTCTGAAATTAACTTTAACGGTGTTCACATATTTTTATAGCATGTAAGAAAAAGAAATATTAGCTTTATTTATACAATAGTTTGTGATACACTATTTTGGTGAGCATTCATCCGTTTTGGCAAGCATTAGGAATTTATTGGAAGTAATTTATCAACATATTTGGTAGGCGTTTAAACACAAGCCGATTAATTACCTACCACGGAGAAAATTCAATGGAACTTCTTAATTCATTGAAATAAAACAGCATATTGGGGCGGAACCAATTAAATTATTGAGTATGAGTCATAGAGTACGAAATGGATTTTAATTAATTTTAATTGCCAAAAAACATGTTTTCCTATTCACTGTGCTGATTTTTAGTTCATTAGGTAAACATGACCTTAATCTGCATATTCAATTATGCCAAACACTTGAAGTTTATTGCACATAACTGCTATAAGCGTTAGATTACCTCAAAAAGAACTTGCATCCACAGAATTCGAAACCAATACGTGATTCAGATTAAAATGATGTTATGGGCGGGTTTCTCGGTATTTCGAAAATTCCCATTCTAGATTCACGATCCGATTTGTATATGTGCCCTTGTGGCCTATTTTCTGAATGATTTTTTCATTTATAAACCCACCATGTCAAATTCTCATATACTTACGCGTAGTAGAGTAAAATGATCTTACTCACCTGCCATTTTTAAGAGAGCTTGCGTAAAATCCGACCAAACCTTCAAGCTTTCCAGAAAACTGTATATTCAGAGTATAATTGCCTTTTGGTATTTCTTCCTTTGTTTTTATCACTAGGAATTCTCGTCTGTCACTTTCAGTTTCCACGGTGGTGGACAGTTTTCCATGCAAATTATCAGTTTTCCTCAAGTCGACAGAATTAATTCCAAGTTTATTGGAATGTAACGTCACATTGCGTGTATGTTGCAGTATTTTGAGCTGAATACTGACGGAGCCTGCAAATGTCTTGCCGGGAGAAAGTGACGGTTCCAAACGAAGTTTGTAATTTATCGGTATTACGTGTCTTGGAAGTCTGTAGTTGACATTCTGAAAGCAGAGAGGAAAAATAATTGAAAATGCAGTCCCTTACAGATTGGAGTATCTACTGTTCGGGGAAAAAGGTCTCTGATAGTAAAAACTCCAGGATTAATTACCTATAGAACAAAGACGTGTACCTATTCGATACAAGATCAGTAGGAAGACAGTGACATGCGAATTTTGAACTTAAAACTACTATATACATTCAATAGCCACAGTACGCTTGCAGTGATATTGCGCCAACGATTCGTGTAGGCGCTCCAGCGGTAGATTTTGACGTAAACATGTCCCCGGGTGTTGAAAGCAAGCCTTTCAACAGGACATGGTTGAGACGGCGATCGGGCAGACTTAGCTGAATTACCGACGAACTGTTCTAGTTGTGGTTCTGATGCAGAGCAACTCTATTGACGCTAGCAGCCTCAGGATGAACAGCGGCGAGTACCAGCGAGTCCTGCTTCATGGCATCTTGCTGGATAGGTACGCCATTTGGTTCACACTTGGAGTTCTGATACGTACTCCTTGCTCTGCCTGGTCCAAATGCGCTGTCTCAGTCGTTCAACGCGCTGATAGCGGCTAAGATTGCTGGCACTGCGGTCTTTGAGGCCTGAACCGACAACGACGTAAGCGGTCGTCCGATGAGGAAATGATCTGGCGTGAGTGGCATCAAGTTTAGATGAGACGGTAGCGAGCAGGGATTTCAAGATTGCTTCATTTTGTACCAGCACAGTGTTGAGCTTTAACTCCTCGTACGACTATTTTCAGTGAAATGCTTATTATATAATTTCTCCTTCGGAGAATAATGAGAAGAATCAGGGCCGACTCCTTAAAGGTGCCAAAAACGCGAAAATTGGTTTTGAATCTCATCATTAACATCATTAAAAGCATTTCATTACTAGCGCTAGAAGCAACAGTCGTGAAATGACAATAAACTGTACAGTGTACGCGATGGAGTCGATACCTGACCGCTGTTTACCGGGCCTCCGAGTAGATATCCTAGGTAATCTACTCTTAAAAAGTATCGGCTTCCCACTACCTAAATGATTTTTTCTCGATCCTAACAAATCCCAAAAGAGATCAGTGCCAATTATAAAATCAATCTCTGACGGCGTATGAAAGTTAGGATCGGCTAAACAGAGATCAGAAGGAATGTTTATTTTCGATAAGTCTACTTGACGACTAGGTATGACTTCAGTTATTGACGGCAAAACAAAACATTGTAGATGAGTCGAGTAGTTCTCATTCAAAGACTTCATTAGTACTCGGCACATTTTATATACATGAGACATTGTGTTGTTTATGCCTACAACCGATTTGTCAATACAATCGGTATCTTACACCTTTAAACGAGCAATTCTTGTATATTTATTTATATGTATATAAATTTATTTTTCACCTCACTCGCTCGGAAAACCTCCGTTTATAGGGCGAAATCTGCGTGCAAAAGTCTATTTTATCCGCTAGCGTGCAAAAGTCATTTGAATTTCGAACACGACGATTTTGATTCTCTGTGGTGCATGTAACTTTTTTATATTTAAGACTCCTTCAACGCGCGACTGATTTCATCAGTTGATAAATCTTCAAATAACCAATCAACGCACGCTAATAAAGGGCGATCTGGTCAGGCCGGCTAAAATCATATGTAGGTACGTTTGAGTACTTCTTTAAAAAAAAATACACCTAGGTACAATATCACGTCCAGAAACCTGGTTTGTGGTAACAGATTTTTAAGTTTTTATTTTTTCTACACTTTATTTAATGTTGAATATGTTTATATAATTATATTAATAGTAAGTATTTCAGTTTCATTTACATATTTTGACTAGTAAATATATTAAATACAACACAAATTTTAATATTTATTTGTTATGTTATAAAAGTTGGAACATAAATAAGAGTTTAATTTCTGAACGCACCCGAGAAAAAATTAATAATTAAAAAGTTTTCACAATTCATGTACTAAACAAAGTTGTTCTGTGGAGAATTAATACATACTGTTGTCTTACTTTATACGAAAACAAGAAAGTTAAGCCCAATTTGGAGTATTTATTCAATGCTAAAAGCCTGCATTAAAACGAATAAGGATTTTTTATAAATATTTGGAGACGATAAGTAATTAACCGAAACTATTGGCGTTTTTAAAGAAGATTTAAAGCCGAAATAATCTTGTTGGGATCTCATCGTCCAATAACTTCCAAAGCAAGTGTTATGGAAAATACTTCCGAGTGGCCAACTAGTTAATTCTTCCCAGAATGCCATTCTCCCACATTCACAACGAATGTGTCAAGTAGTTTCAAATACGAGTACAAATATAATATAACAGTGCTTAAGAAAAACGCAACGATAAAATATACACGACGATAATACAAATTACGGCCATATTACTTTTAATTTTTAATGTGTGCTTCTCTCGTATTTATTTGGTTTGGATTTGAGTGCGTTATGTTTTAAATTTGATGTGTTAAATAGAAGGCAAAATTAAATATGATTATTTTATGTTTTAATTGTTTTTCTTGAATCTTGCATTTTCCTCGCTGTAGTGAGGTGAAAAGTTGTGTGTTCCGCATGGCTGCAAAATTATTTAGCTTCTCGTGTCTTGAAAGCCTCGCTACGCTCAGGAATCTATCTTTGAACCATTCGCTTCGCTCATGGTTCAATCTTAGATTCCTTCGCTCGCTCAGCTTTCAATTTCAACACTCGCGCCAAATAACAACTTTGCAGCCTTGCATAACAACTAATAACTATCTGTAATCTTGGAAACGGCTCTAAAGATTTCGCTGAAATTTGGTATATGGGGGTTTTCGGGGGTAAACAATCGATCTAGATTTGTCTTATGTTTGGGAAAACGCGTGTTTTTGAGTTTTCATGCGTTTTTCTTACCAAGCAGAATATGGTCGCCAATTTCGTCCTGCCGGCCACTGTCCTTCTGGTCCAGCAGGTTATTACGCGGAGGGCAAGAAACGAGTGTTACGGGTTCAAATCCCGCTCGGCCACTTTATTTTTCTTTTATATGTTCAATTTTATATATAATTTATAAATTTTTATTGTTTTTAGACCAGTTAAAAAAAATGTAGTTAATGTATGAGATAACAATATATATCCATACTAATATTATAAATGCAAAAGTGTGTCTGTCTGTCTGTCTGTTACCTCTTCACGCTTAAACCGCTGAATCGATTTTGATGAAATTTGGCATAGAGATAGTTTAAGATACGAGGAAGGACATAGGATAGTTTTCATCCTGGAAATTATACTTAAAAAGATTGAAAAGTTAGTGAACATTTCTGTTGGGGTGCGGTGACCCCGTAGAAAATGTAATTATTAGACCAAAAGCACAATTGCTCTTACTTTTGCTTAGGCGCTTTTAATAATCCCTTTTATCAAGTTCCACGCGTACGTATAGTCGCGTGCAAAAGCTAGTTTCTCATAAATATGTCTAACATTTACCTATACTGATTATTACGTAAATAAGATTTATGCTTTTGAGTTTTTATTTTATTGAGACTTATCAAGCAATAGTGCAAAACGAAAAATTGACCGATACAAATTTTAAACACAGTTTCTCGGGTATTTTTTGTGACGCCGTCTCTCGAATAATGCCATAAAAACTAACTATGTGTAGATTATCACCTAAACACCACCATAATATATTACAATAAATAGTAATAACCAAGCAAAGCTCGGTCGCCCAGGTACTGTAAGTTTAACTGTCGACACATCCGTCCAGTCATGATTGATGAAGTACTAGCACTGTCCAAAACTGCTTTGGCTATATACTCGCGATTATTTTTGCCATAAACTTTAATTAATGCAGTTGATAAAAGAACGCCTTGTTCATTTGATGGGTGCGAGTGCGACGGCGTCTCGACAATCGTAAATAAGGTTACAGTTGCAGTAGGAAGACAGTAACATGCGAATTTTGAATTTAAAACTACTATATCGTCACTTGTAATATGAATTAAGGTAACCGCCAAATGACGATTTTTCAGGAGAAGGCAAAAACGAAATTGCAAATTGAAAAAAGTGCAGTAACATTTTATTTCCTAATCTGATTAAAATGATGTATAGTAGTTATAGCTTAATTTTGTAAGATCTTTCAGTTGATAATCGTCTCAAAAAGGCTGCTATTATAGTTTAGAAAATAGCGTGGCTGTTACGTTAAGTTTTTTCCAAAAAAGAGGAGTTACGTTAACACAACACAACATTGATTTCAAAAAATGAAGAATTATTTAAAGTAAGTCACAAAAAGGTAAAAAAATCTAACGTAAGGGACACACATTTTCAAAGCGTGGACTTACATTAGCGGAATTCAGCTATGGAATTTTTAAACTTATCCAATTGTAATAAGGTTTAACATAGAGTTATTTCTTGTTTTTAGTTAATTAGTGGCAGGATAGTAAGTCGTGATAAAAACCGGTTTATAAGCGGGAAACAGTTTCTTTTTTGTTTATAAAAACCAAAATTGGTAAAGGCACCTTTAGATTGAAAGAGTATTAAAAAACACTTAATTTTCTTTCCAATCTGATACTTTTCCTTACTGTTTTTCCTCACTGCTTTTCTTTCTCCTTTTCCTCAATATTTATGTACCTTTTTTACCTACGACTTTTACTGCACATTCTGCTTTCCCTTTTTCTCTTTCTTTTTTATTTCTTTCTATATAGTTTTCTTCGTATTTATTACCTTATTTCTGTTCCATTGATCAACTCCCTCCTTTTGATTTTAGTGGCTTAAGTTTAAACTTCAGCTTTACGTTGTATAATTTCGTTTAAATAATCAATTTTGTCTTTACAAATCCTTAGTCCTATTTTCAGTGTAAGGCTTGTCCCTGTCTGAAACTAGCCGAATGATCTTTATTTGATTCTTCATTAGTAATTTGACCATTTCCTGGCAAACTGGTGACTAAATGTTTCTTCACATAATTAGTAACTCACTCTCAAATCACTATTATGAACTTGAACGTCAAGGGGTAAATTTACGACTGAAATGCTTCGAATACCTTTGCTATTGGGCTTGAACATCTTTCTTATAGAGCTGAAACGGATTTAGAGATTTTCCTATATCTTGTAAGCTGCTGTTTTCCCGCGAACTACTTATTAAATAAATATCAAACAACCTCACACAAATCGATCTAGTCCCAAATTAAGCTCAAGAAGATTTGTGTTATGACATATGCTACTAGACAACGATATACATACTTATATAGATAAATATATACTTAAATACATAGGAACAACCATGACCCAAGCACAAATATTAAAATTATGAAGCATCATTGGTGTCCCGTTATTAGTAGAAAGTATGGCCGAGCACAACGCCTTTCTCTGGCTGAAAAAAATAATGGTCAAAGGGCAAGCAAATAGTTAACGTATTTTATTGAATCATCGCATCAATACAATGACATTACGTTGGATACGTAAGCTACTGAAAAAAATGATTGGGAGTATCTCAATGTCACTAACCTCCACCATATCACTATTACTACCATCATTCATTCCTGTCTCTTGTTTTCTAAAAATAATATACAAGTATATACATTTTATTATGCTTACATGTTGCTACATGGTAGTGGCAGTGACTGATTTTCACAGAAAAAGTTTTCACAGTCCGTTTAACCAGACATTTAAGAGATTCCCTAAAAACGAAATGCACTAAGCCAGATTGTTTCAATTAAAAGTACCTAATTCGAGAATTAGACATGGTATAAATAGCTAATTAATAAATAACTTAACTTTAAAAAGTTTAAAATATCAAAATTTCTATTTGATACTGGAAATCCCGACGAACTTCATTCCACCTTAGAAAAACGACTCCCTTTTTAGGTGATAACAATTTCTATAGTACTTACTTGGTACTTATCTTTTTCAAATTTCCCTTTATTTTTAAAGTTTTTTTTGTCTAATATTATTATTTATTTATTTTTTATGTCGTAGAGGGCAAACGAGCAAACGGATCGCCTGATGTAAAGCGATTAATGTACTTAACTCGTAATGTATAACAACGCAATGGCACAATACTGTCCTTATCACGAATTGTTGAAACCAGGCATCGTTACCGGTATTCATAAAAATTACAAAAAAAAATATTACAGATTTTATTTCAAATGCCATTACATATAATTAAAGTATTGGTACAGAACTTTGAAATTAGCTCAGTAAAATAAAGAAATGTGTAATAATAAGCGAAATACCAAAATTGAATACCGGTATTTGTATGGAGTCGAATACCGGCATCCGATCGCTGGTCGGTACAAACTAAAGTGGCTATCATATCCATCACAACACCAAATCGTAAACAGACGCACGCGGTAGTGTTTGTAATTGCTTCCTACAGGCAAATGTATGGTCGTCTCACCAGTATCTACTTATGAACACTGCAAAGGAAAGAGATAGTCGCAAAGTTCCTGGTAACCAAAATAACGTAAGCACCAGGTCCGTCTAAATTAAGTAAATAATTGTAATGTAACCGTCAACACTCGAGGCTTGGGAAGACAAATAATAATGTAAGAGGCATTCATTGCTTTAAAAACTACGAAAACTTTAATGTTACTGACTAAATTATATATTCACCCAGCTTGCAGTAAGCACAATTTGCGACAACATAAGACTATAATTGACTTTAAATGGTTGCCTTCTTATAATCTCGTTTAATTTTTTTTTACCTATCTAATCTGAGCATGTAAATCATTTATGTACCTTATTATTTACACGATTTAATTCAAAAACTAAAAGTATAACCCATTTAATGTAAGAACCATTTTATAATTTCTATCTAGCTTTGAAGCTAACGTAACAGTCAATCGGTAATAAAGTGCTATAAATTGAGTAATGTAAGAGTCATTTATTTACCGATGAGTCTTACATTAATGACTTTTGCTCAATTTTGGCCAATACTTGTGGTTACGTTAATCTGATATTAAGTAATTTACAAACAATGTGCCATACACCAAAATAAATACAGAAAACTAAAAAAAATGGTCAATTTTTGTTTAACGTAACCAACATTTTTTTCAAGATATCGTAATTTTAATAACAGCAATGGATAGATCGTCAAATTTACAGACGAACTGTATACTTAACTCAATTTCGTCATTTTGGCGGTTACATTAATTCATATTACAGGTGACGATATACATTCAATAGCAACAGTACGCTTGCAGTGATATTGCGCCGACGATTCGTGTAGGCGCTCCAGCGGTAGATTTTGACGTAAACAAGTACTTCTATCAGTATCGTATATAAAGTACGAGTATAAGGTAAATATTTGTATGATGAGGTAAATATTTGTTTGTATTAGTGCCTGTATTTAAGTATTTATGGACTAAGTACTAAGTATGTATGGACTACTCTGTAAGTATGAATATCGTCGCCTAGTACCTATTCACAACACAAGTCTTCTCTTTTAATTTTGAGAATAGGTTGATTTGTCGTATTTAAGAGGATACATCACTGCTCCTTTTCCTATACTATCAATTAAGGTTAAGTTTGGATTGCTTCGAGTTTTGAGTTGGACTCTATTTATATAATAAAATAAGAGCGGTGACAGGTAGCCGTTACCAAAAGCAATTGAGTGGGTAACTAGGTGTGTGGGTAACGTCGGCTACAAATAAGTTACTTAGGTATACAAATCGACGTTTCGTTTTCACCCCTTTCCTCCTCCATAACTTAAACAAACTTTTTTTTTCAATTGCAATATATATGTCTAAACGCACGCCTAGTACATGAATTCTATAATAATGTACGTAAAAATCGGTCCGCCACAGGACATTTCCTTCTCGTTCAGTTCCCAAAATTTCGTAAAGACTGGTTAAGTTTTAGAGGTGGAAATAGACGAGAACGAAACCTCGATTTGTAAGGGAAAATGAGGCGTGATAGTTCCTCTTAAGGAGCGGCCACACCGCTGTTCAAAATACTTTTTCATCACACTTTCTCGTAAACAATTTTACATGCATAGAAAAGCGGGCAGTAAGTTGTACCTAAATTACGCCCTAGGGCGGTAAGTAATTTTTATCACAATTTGAGGGTTTACACGCTAGAAACCGGGTGCTAAATCGTATATTATGCCCTAGGGCGGTAAGTCGTATATTATAAGTAATTTTAGTATTGACTACTACTACTTTTGTTTTTATCCCTCCAAAGTGTGATGAAAAACATCGCACGTGACTCTGGTGGTAAGGGAATTCCAAACTCGTGTCATTAAAGCCCTCGCCTTCGGCTTCGGGCTTCTAATAGACACTCGTTTGTAATTCTTCGTTTACCACACAAAATAGAACGTGACAATAAAGACGCGTCACACCGTATACATAGGCCCAAAGGCGGTTTACTAACAAAGTGTCCGCGGTGTGCGTGGCACGTGCTCATTTGCTTCCTCCTACTAGTTTAATCTAAATAAAAGGCAGCAAAAATGTTACCTTACCGCAATATTCTAGAACAAATTGGTAAGATTTTTATTGACCGAGCGAGTGAAACGTCTCCATTTCGAACTACCTACATATAAAGTAGGATAAACATCATTAATTCAAGTCAAAGTTAATTAATTCAGGGAGTTAATATTAAAATTTATTACAAATCTCGCCTCCAATTCTTTGAATTGAGGATAGTATGGAATAACTAACCAGGTACCTAAACTGTGTTTCAGTATGAATACATCTACATAGTTCTGTTACGTAGGTAGTCGTAAGATTCCACGTTGTAGGTACCTACGTACTTATACCGTATGTTTGGATGTTCGGATTTCCAACTGTTCTTGCCTAGAAGAGCAAGAGCAACAAAATTTTTCTCTGTCAAAGTTACATTTATCCAAACTACCCATTTTATAAATATGATGAGTTACAAAAATATAATAAAGGTGTACATACATGCCAGATGGGCGTAATGTAGTAACGACAGATACACATGTGCCAGAATGACCGTCCCTTTCTGACACCCTACGCTAGAGCAAGATGCAAATAATGGCCGGCCACTAATTGCAGCAAAACATGGCCCGTTTAGAAACCCCTTTAGATATCAATAATATCTACTAGCGGTTCACTATAAGGCTTGCTGAGGAGAAAGAACCGCCGAAAGAAAACTTCGAGACTGCCTTATTATAATTCTACTAGGATATACTTTTATAACAAAGACTCTACATATACCTACTATTACTTTTAAGACTATTTTTGTTTTACACCGTTTGAGGTCCAGGATTTTCAGTCTTGTGTCTTCCTTGATCCTTGATAAGACGTACAACAGGATCTCAAGCCAGTGATGGGAATGACAAACCGTCTTCTCTATTGAAATTAGGATATTTTTTATTTCAATATCCTCGCTCCACATTCTCGGAAAATATGGTTTCTCTCTGGCAAGGATTGAAGTTAAAAAACTTAATTGAATGGTTTGGTTTGTCCATGACATTCTTGCAGACTGCAGACCTGTTGCAACGACGGTGTTTGAAATTCAATTTGCTTAAGCTTAGTAATGAACGACATTTTTGAAGGGACATTCAGCCTTCAGACAATGATACATAGTAAATACGTCTATGTAGGTAGGTCTTGTAACCAGCTCTTTAATTATAGATGTAAAACCAAGGAGCCTAACTCTAGTGAAGTCTCAGTAATAGGGTCCCGTTTTTACCCTTTGGGTACGGAACCCTAAAAACGGGACCCTACTGAGACTTCGCTGTCCGTCCGTCCGTCCGTCCGTCCGTCCGTCTGTCACCAGGCTGTATCTCAACAACGGTGATAGCTAGACACTTGAAATTTTCACAGATGATATATTTCTATTGCCGCTATAACAACAAATACTAAAAATAAAATTAATATTAAAGGGGAAACGGAACCCTTCATGCGGGAGTCGGGCTCGCACTTGCCCATTTTTTTAATTATCCGTATCTACTTGTAGTTGGCCACTGACACTTTCTTTTACATTTCGATAGAAATGATTATTTTGGTTTCCGTCTCAAGGCCAAGGGGCTAGAACGACCACTAGTCCCGCTACGCGAAGCTAAAATGACGTACTTTTTCAGCGAGAAAAAAATATATTATAATTTATAAGAATCAATTTTGAATAATGACATGGATTGACAGACAACATATTTACATTTCATTAAGTACCTACCTAAATAAACATAATGGCATTTCTTTAGTTAATCGACAAGCCTGTCAATTCGATTAGGTAGGTAGGGTCATGACTATGTTAATATCCATTAGCTCGCTAACACGATTCTAGCAGTTACAATAAAATGTTTATACTCCATTGTTTACTGAATGACCCTAATATTAAATGTACCTAACTATATTGTTGGTCAGTTTATGTATGCTATCGGTTATCGCATTAATAGTACCTTCAGACCTACAATTTGACACGTGTGATTTGATCTCATAATATTATAGTGCGCGGGCTACAATTCGACGTTTAGGTACCTACACTAAAATCTTTCTGAGATCTCACTACTAAGTTTCTACTATAACGATATGTCTTCCCTGTTTGTTTGCTTTTCTCTTTTTACAGTGTGTGCCTGTGCGTATAATCGAATTAAACAAAAATCTTAATTTTCATGGATAATCGTGGAACATAATTATACATATATGTACTAGGCACGTACATAATTTATTGTAATTTGTGTTTATGTCGCACTCGCTCATAGGACAATAGTGCGCCGGACAATCAAAAAGCTTGCACGGTGTCGGCACGTGTAGAGGCACTTTCGACAATTTAAGGGATCACGTATTTCTTCTCTGTGTGGCCATGAGCAGTCACGGTGGGATGAAAAGCGATGGGATCAGGAGGCTCAAGTTTCACTGTTTCTCCGACAATTGTGAACCGATTCTCAAAACAATTTTTTTACTTAGATTATAGTTATGAGATGGTCCCATTGTCACTATGTCGGGATCTGATGATGGGATCCCCTCCTAGGAAATCGAGGGCAACCCTAAAATGTTATAAGCACTAACAATGATTTTCATGTAATACTTACTATTTTATCAAGTTAGGTATTAAGGTCTGGTAGTCAGTCAATGAGATCATTATGCTGGGTACAACTCCTTAATGGGTGGTGGGGGGGGGGGATTGTGTATTTTGCATTACACACAGGGAAAGCTGGACATCCAAAGCTTATATACCGGAATATGGCAAAGAAGAGCGTTTTATGCGGACGAAGTTTCAGGCCACTTCTAGCGTAAAAGTAAAACTGCTCCGATGTCAACCTCATTGGCCTTTTACATCTATAACAGATGAGTTAAGCAGCGTCTACTAAATTACGGCATTTAAGAAGATGGCTGGATAGCCCGATACGAGAGCGACAGCCGCGGTCGCATAATTGACAAATAAATGTTGCGCCTATCCATGAAGAGGGAAGAGCAGCACGCTGATGTCTCCAGTTCCGCTTGTGGGAAAGAGAAACAAACTATGTTTCATCATGTATTATAACCAAACCACCCAAACCATCAAACAGTATTCCTCTACAGGTCACGGTCTTCAGACATATCCTTCCTGTATTGGGTGTCAATCCGGAAGGATGGCATGTCACGCTTTTTCTTTAAGGCTACTTATCCGTTTAAAAATGCTGATTATTTTAGACATTTTCTCTATGATCGAACATGTTTGCGTAACACTAGTTAGAATTATAAATAAATAGTGTAATGCGATTTATTGGTATCTATTTAAAACCTACAGTATGAATTTTTCATTGATACTTTTTGGTTTCTCCGTCTGTCCGTCTGTCCGTCCGCGGCTTAGCTCCATGATCATTAACTAGAAAGCTGAAAATTGGTTATGTATCACGCCGATAAAACGGTAAATTAAAAA
Source organism: Apotomis capreana (assembly GCA_947623375.1). NCBI lineage: Eukaryota > Metazoa > Arthropoda > Insecta > Lepidoptera > Tortricidae > Apotomis > Apotomis capreana. The sequence goes on from OX392499.1 coordinate 9,751,327, forward strand.
CAAATTAAGGATGAACCACGGAACCCATACACTGAGCGTGAGCGTGGCCCGACATGGTCATGGCCGGTTTTTTTTCAACTCATTTTCGACTACACGCAATGAAAGCATAAAATAGGTCGGTATGTTACTATCTAGAACTCAGGGAAAAGTATAATTATCTTAGAAAAGTTGTTTGAAATCATCAATGTCGTAATATGAAAAAAACCGGCCAAGTGCGAGTCGGACTCGCGCACCGAGGGTTCCGTACAAACACTTTCCATCCCTAAGTGTTTAAGTTAAGTTTGCACCTGGTATGTATAGCGCCCCATATAAATTAGGTGCAAACTTGCAAAGTTAGGTATTAAAAAAAAACTACTTACTAGATCTCGTTCAAAACAATTTTCGTTGGTAGTTTTTATAGTAATGTACATAATATGTTTTTTTTAGATTTTTCATTTTCTTATTTTAGAAGTTAGAGGGGGGGGGACCAACTTTTTTCTACTTTGGAAGCGTCTGTCACGCAAACTATTCGGTTTAGAAAAAAAATGTTTTAGAAACCTCGATATCATTTTTGAAGACCTATCCATAGATACCCCACACGTATGTGTTTGATGAAAAAAAAAATTTTGAGTTTCATTTCTAAGTATGGGGAGCCCCCAATATTTATTATTATTTTTTTATTTTTGCATCAAAATCTTAATACGGTTCACAGAATACATCTACCTACCAAGTTTCAACAGTATAGCTCTTATAGTTTCGGAAAAAAATGGCTGTGACATACGGACGGACAGACGGACAGACGGACAGACAGACAGACAGACATGACGAATCTATAAGGGTTCCGTTTTTTGCCATTTGGCTACGGAACCCTAAAAAAAACACATTTTGAAATGTATAAGGCTTCTTAAAGCGTAACATAAGGTTATCCGATATACAATTGGATATTACGATCGTCAATCAACTTCAACGGTATTTATAGCAAACGAGAAAGTCGAGAGAGTCTGATACGCATTAACTGGTATTTTATCTCAAGCGGTCGATGATAAAATCCAGATCGTTTTTAGGTTTTCGTTATAAAAAGTATTCTTTTTACGAACTTGTAAAACTGCTATGTTTGGAAATGTTGCTGTGGTGTTATAAACTGAATCACAATTGGCGCAACTTTCTTTTAATATATTTTTAGTTTTTTAATTGGAAGTTGCGTTGCATATGTTTTTGTTCAATATACGTATAGGTAAATTGGAAAATAGTGCAAGTATTCAGTAAGTATGTGTAAGAAATTCTTACCTATTATGTTATTGTATTATGGAAATATAGGTACCTATTATGCTATTGTATTAAGTGAACATAGGTCATACTTAGTCATAGCTATACAATAGTTATTTATGACACAAATGTGTAAGGTAGGTGATTTCAGACGAATGACATTTTTTATTCACGAGCGAGGAACGAGCGAGTGATTAAATTAACATGAGTCGGAAAACAATCCTAGAATGGAAAATAGTGCAAGTATTCAGTAAGTATGTGTAAGAAATTCTTACCTATTATGTTATTGTATTATGGAAATATAGGTACCTATTATGTTATGTATTAAGTGAACATAGGTCATACTTAGTCATAGCTATACAATAGTTATTTATGACACAAATGTGTAAGGTAGGTGATTTCAGACGAATGACATTTTTTATTCACGAGCGAGGAACGAGCGAGTGATTAAATTAACATGAGTCGGAAAACAATCCTAGAATCCGAGAAAATAAACAAACTTAAATAATAACAATGACTTTTTGCATTGGAAAGAAAGTATTTTGGCTTTGATTTATCCGGTAACGGGCTGTTAACATTGTTAACGTACTTCTTGAATAACATTTTTCGGGTTAAGTTCATTGATTCGTTACTTGAATTTGACATTATCTCAGCAAATTTGCACAGATTAACTTCGAAATAGACGAGACATGAGTTAATGGCAGTTTTGTCTACTTAACAGCAACTGCCTATTTTTAAATTTTTTTCGGTGCAGTCTTAAGTAATTAATAACATATTTAATGAATTATTACTTTTATATAAGTAGACTAATTTATCAACTTTTACTTTTTTTAAATACTCAGGCAGTCAGACGGAGTCAAAAATTTAAAAATAAATTGAATAGATTTGAAGATTAAAAAGCACTAGTGCCGATAAGTAGTACTTTACGCACTGTTTGACTGCTGAGAAAAAGCTCTTTTCGAGCACGAGCATTGTAAAAAAGAGGATTATGGCAAAATGCTACTGTCTCAGGAGACTTACTATGTGGTGGTGGAACAGGCCCACCGGGACGCCAGCCGCAGCGAAATCGGAAGCTACAATATTTATCCAAAGTATCTAAAGAAATCATATTGGAATGTATGGAAGCTGACTTGGCGACACCTATGTCAATTTGTGTGAGTGATAGGGGAAACAGAGGCGATTTGAAACGTTAATTTCTCGGTACCTAAATCCATAATTCAGCCGGAAACAACGCTGTTTAGGCGCCTCCCTCCACGGGCCCCTCGCTTCGCTAATAAATGTAATTGGCGCTGTTTTAATTCACTCCCGTTTCAAAACCCCTCTCCCCTAAGCAGCCAGCGAAGCCACTATGGAGTACGAGTGGGGCAGGGGCCTAATAATAAATTAACACAAACCTCTTCACGATTTTGGCTAGATGCGCCGCCATTAACCATCCGTTTAACAGTTTGCTTGCATGTACTTGAAATAGACTGGCTATGGTGGGCGAGCGCAATTGTTGATATGCAAAAACAGAGAGCCAGAAATCCAAAAACAATCAACAATTTATTGCTGCCCATCCATTGCAGAACGCGTCGTGGCTGCATCTGCAAGAAAACATCTATAAAAGATATCGTGACAAGGGTGGTTCTTGGGGGAGAATTATTTTAATACTTCCAGCGAATACAGCGACAGCAAGCTTAGGTATGTCACGATTTACGTCCGTAGCAACCGTAACGCTGTCCATTAAGTTTTTAAACGAGAAAAAAGGCGCCCCTATCAATTTTCCCTCGCTGTAATACATGACTTGCTATTCTATTTAATTTTATTCGGATTAAGTACGCTTCCCGCATGAAAACTTACCGTTACGTTAAAATTGTCTATTGTTAATTCGATTTAAATTTAGATCACTTTTAACACTTAACCGACATTTGTTTTGATATCACATCGACCAACTTGGAAGAAAACGCCCACCGTGATGTTTCGCATGCAACTGACTCGGCGCGCGCCGCCTCAGGGAAAACTATTGCGCATTCACCGGCATTGGCAATGTCAAGACGATGATGGAATTCGAATGCGAGGGGGTAATGTTGTGACACTTATACGTAATAATAGCTATTTGTGTCACAAGGGAGCAAAATTACATTTTTACGGTTAGAAATTGGATTGAATCTAGAACGAAGCGAAATATACAATAGAATCCTGATTGTTTCGGGCAGGAAATTTAGGAGTAGAATCCTGAGCATAAAGAGTGATTAAAGTGTCAACGCCCAAAATAAAAAATATTTTGCTACTGCTAATTATTTTTCACGTCAGCTATTAGGCACATGCACATGCATTGAATTTGTATTCCGTACAAGGTAAGAATCATGAGCGGACTGTCTGCAAAATCAGAATAATGACCCAAAATTTAAAATGTACTTACACTTAAAACGGAAAGATACGGCTTTAAGTCATCCTTAGGGAAGAAAAGGATTGTTTACAAATAGGATGTGTGAAAAAATTGGGCAAGTGCAAGTCCCACTCGCGCATGAAGGTTTCCGTACCATAATCTATAGGTAACAACCCAAGTAGCACAACTGGGTCTAAATAGCTCGTATATCATATCTAATTAGATGCTTAAAAAGTGAAATTTACCACCATGACTAAGTGCTATATAGGTGGCAAGAACCCTTATGCCACCAGTATAGAACCAAAAGGAGAAAAATTGCAGCCTATTTTTGGTGCTAAATAGAATCCATAAGAGATCTCACAATTATCTTAAGTGGTAATTAGAACTATGGGTGAAAGTTATGCGCAGTGAACGAATGAAAACATTTCAGTTCGGTCAATGAGTGATAAATGAGTCGCCAAAATTATCTTTGAGTGGCGAGGCAACTGTCAAATTGTGTTTTATTAAAAGTAATACGTGATCTACCATATTCATTTTGGATTTATATGTCTGTTTGATTGTGATTAAAACTTTACGTTATACAAGCATTGAAATAAGCACGAAATTCTTGCGATTTTTTTTTTACTGTGAAACTATAGTATGTTTTCTTTGTAAATTTCGACGCGCCCTTCATTTGATCAGGAATATTAAAAAAGAGAATGCTAAATTAAATAAGGAATAGATACTGATAAGAAATAAAACTGTTAAAAACCTGACCTAATGATTGTAGGTTACGTACAATGTTAAAGTAACATCGTCACAACTATCAAAAGTCTGTGATTATGCGTGAGTGTGATAAAATTCTGGTTAAAATAATCAATTTTCATAGGCTTCCATTTGTAAACATGGCGAAACAAAAAAGATCCTACAGTGTTTATTTTCACTTATTTGTTCCTTATTTGGAACTGTCAAGTGTAATAATTGTATTAGTTATGTTTTGGGTTGAGTAATTACAGAAAGAACAACCAGTGTCAGGTGTGGTTTACAGATTAAGTTTATTTCTTTTTAAAAGCACAGATAGTAACATAAAACATGGCTGCCATAGATACTACATCTTCCTCTTTTAATTAAGTTAAATTACATGTACCTAAGTGTGTACTTATGTTAAATTAATAATAACTACTACAGTTAACAACATAGTCATTAAGATGTCTAGGAGGTCTAACATCTCTGTTAGATCTCCTAGGTAAGTCTGGAAGAACAGCTCCACTTCAGGAGGCAGCTGGGTGACAACCCGAGACCAAGCAGGCTGCACATTGGGGTTTAATTCATTAGTGCTCCTATCTATTTTAATGAACCATGAGTTTCTTGTTTTCAAATTTCCACAGTCATCCATTATTATAAATGAACGAGGGTTCCTGGTAACTTTATGAATTACACCTGGTTTCCAAACAATTGCATTTTCATTTTCTTTGAACAGTATCCTTTGCCCCTCCTTAAAATTACCATAATCCCTCATTCTTGCTGTTTGATCATAAATCATCTTATTTTTATTACAATTATTTATTAACATATTTTTAATCTCTGGCTGCAAATTTGGTTTCAGTAACTCTTTCTTAATAGGAAGTTTAGTTTTGCATAGCCTACTAAACAGTAGTTGAGCTGGAGATGTTTGAAGACTGGGTATTGGAGTATTTCTATATTCCAATAAAAATAGTTCAATATCAGTCTTTGTCTCAGTCGCTTTCTTTAAGAAATTTTTACATATGGCCACAGCCCTTTCAGCAGCCCCATTGCTTTGATGATAGTGAGGACTTGAGAATCTAGTTTCAAAACCCCACTCATTGCTAAATTCTCTAAATGCTAATGAGTTGAAAGGCATGTTATCAGAGTACATTAGGTCAGGTATGCCATGTGTTGAAAATATGGATTTAAGTTTTGAAATGGTGGCTTCTGCTGTTTTATTAGCTGGGGTGTTAGTGCACGACACCTTGCACTTTGTGACTATGCGCTGAAACTTGGCACAGTCGATCCTTAGGTGGCCTTGAGTGAATTCAGACCGGTAGACGTCGATAGACACCGCGCGTTTAGTGGGGGGGAGGGGGGGAATTTCGACGCTGCCACGCTTTAATTTATGCAACTTTTCTCTAAAACTATACATAATATGTCATGTGATATATCATTTTCGGATAAATAAAGGATAAGGAATCTATTTTTTGGACAAAAATAATGCACTTTCTAACTAAAAAAAATTAAAAAAGTAGAAAAAAGTGAAAAACGTTATATGTGTTTTTTTATATATTTGCCAATTATTTTAAAAGTATAACAGTAATCTCAAAACAAAAAATATAGTCGTGAAGCTAAACTTATGTTATTTCTAAAAATATATAGTTTATTATATATATCTGTTCATACAAGGGAGATAATAAATATTATCAAGCGTAAGTCAGGGCGATCTCAATGCATGATCGTCCGTGAAGTAGGGTTTAGGTACTGTGTTAAGCAACATTTCTCTAAAACTATACATAATATGGCATGTCATTTATAATTTTCGGTTAAATGAAGGATGAGAAATCTATTTTTTTAACAAAAAGAATGCACTTTTTTAACAAAAAAGGTACTAAAAAGTGGGCTAAACTGAAAAATTACATTTGTTTTTTTTACATAATTTCCAATCATTTTAAAAGTATAACAGAAATCTCATAATAAAAAATGTAAACATAAAGCTAAACTTATGTAGTTTCTAAAAATATATAGTTTACTATATATATCTGTTGATACATGGGAGATAATAAATAATATCAAGCGTAAGTCAGGGCGATCTCAATGCATGATCGTCCGTGAAGTAGGGTTTAGGTACTGTGTTAAGCAACATTTCTCTAAAACTATACATAATAGGGATGTGATTTATAATATTCGGTTATATGAAGGATGATGAATCTATTTTTTTTAACAAAAATAATGCACTTTTTTAACAAAAAAGATATTAAAAGTGGGCTATACGGCACTCATTCACTGACGTACGCGAAGCTGATCTGAAATAATAATTATGATATACAATATTCTGGTTTTAGTTTTGAGATCCTATTATATTTATTATTTTCAAAAGCAGAAAAACTGACCTATCATATAATGTTACGACATATTTTGTGATAACAGCTATTACCTCCGCAATACGGCCCTCGATTGCTGACTCGAAACCTACAGTTAGGTCTGGAATATATGTATAAGATAGATAAGATTTTTTTTATTGCACAATTAACAATAAACAAATTACATACTTATACTATATGAAGGAATCGCAACCAACACGAAGACACAAAAAACCAGCTCGTTCGCGCACTTGTATTCCCCATATTCCTGTACGCCGCAGAAACGTCGACCCTGCAGGAAGTTGAGGAGAAGAAGATAGGCGACCTAGAGATGTGGTGTTGGACGAGAATGCTTGGAGTGTTATGGACTGAATTCCGTACCAACGATTCTATACTTCGAAAACTTGGCATCAAGCAGCGTTTATCGTCTTTAGTACAGTATCGTACCACCTTCTTTGGCCACGTATGCCGCCGGGGGGCGGAGGCTATTGAGCGCTTCTGGTCCACGGAAAGGTTGAGGGTACCAGGCCACGAAGAAGATCACCTATGTTATGGACAAACTAAATAAAAGCTGCAATAAATGCATCATCGTTACTACACGAATGCACGAAGAACGCGGCTATCAGGTAAGAATGGCGGCGTGTTGTGAAGCCTATCACCAATATCTGAAATGATGACCACGACCACTCTGCCGAGAGTGAAACCAACGAAGAAGAAAGAGGTCATGGAGGGAAGGTTTCCCAAGCTTCAAAAGCACTTCTCTTTCCTTTACCATTGAACCAAGATACCGTATCACATCCTGTGAATGCGTGAAAGAGGGTATCTTAATACTCTTGCTCTCTGTGGCCCTGTAAATAAACAAATCTGTATAAAACACCTGTATTTTCTTAATTTACTATGACCAGATATATCATTTTTACCTATCGTGGTGGCGATATCATGATAGCACAGATATTGGTGATGTTATCTTGTTCCTATATGCACCCAAAGTTCCTCAAGCTGAGGTAAAGCTTGCATTGCTTGTAACTGTCAGTACCAACACATCAGTATCCACAGTACGAGTATCATGAGTCGTGAGGCCTCGATCATAGTAAATTAAGAAAATACGGGTGTTATATACATATTTGTTTATTTACAGGGCCACACAGAGCAAGAGTATTAAGATACCCTCTTTCACGCATTCACAGGATGTGATACGGTATCTTGGTTCAATGGTAAAGGAAAGAGAAGTGCTTTTCAAGCATGGAAGCCTTTCCTGACGTACTGTAGGTTTCGAGTTATTGATCAAGCGATGCATTGAGGAGGTAATGGCTTCCATCGAAAAATAGGTCTTAACATCATATGATAGGCCAGTTTTTCTGCTTTTGAAACTGATATAATAGAATAATAGGATCTCAAAACTTAAAAAAGAATATTGTATATCATACTTATTATTTCAGATCAGCTTCATGTACTTCGGTGAATGAGCCCATATGTATATTTTTACCAAGATAGACCAGCAGATAGACCACCTCCCACCGACCAAAGCCACTTTGTATCAGCATTTATCAAGAGGTGGGGGTTTGGGTGTCAGTTATCACGCACTTGGGGTAACTACTTGGGTTGGACGAAGGTCAACAACAACTGGGAGCCTACATGGACAGACTTGCAATAAATTAATTTCAATGGCGTTGTTTCATTTTAAATACTTAGAGACATAAACAATACAATATATGCACTTTTTGTGTGTCTAAAACATTAACTAAACCCTACGTCACGGACGATCATGCATTGAGATCACCCTGACCTACGCTCAATATTATTTATTATCTCCCATGTATCAACAGATGTGTATAATAAACTATATATTTTTAGAAACTAAATAAGTTTAACTTTATGTTTATATTATTTGTTTTGAGATTTCTGTTATACTTTTAAAATGATTGGAAAGTATGTAAAAAACACAAATATCATTTTTCAGTTTAGCCCACTTTTTAATATGTTTTGTTAAAAAGTGCATTATTTTTGTTAAAAAAATAGATTCTTCATCCTTCATTTAACCGAAAATTATAAATCACCCGCCCTATTATGTATAGTTGTAGAGAAATGTTGCTTAACACAGTACCTAAACCCTACTTCACGGACGATCATGCATTGAGATCGCCCTGACTTACGCTTGATATTATTTATTATCTCCCATGGATCAACAGATATATATAATAAACTATATATTTTTAAAAACTGCATAAGTTTAGCTTTACGATTATATTTTTTGTTTTGAGATTACTGTTATATTTTTAAAATAATTGGCAAATATATAAAAAAACACAAATTACGTTTTTCAGTTTTTTCTACTTTTTCAATGTTTTTTGTTAAAAAGTGCATTACTTTTGTCAAAAAATTAGATTGCTCATCTTTAATTTATCCGAAAATGATCCATCACATGCCATATTATGTATAGTTTTAGAGAAATGTTGCATTAAGTAAAGCGCGGCAGCGTCGAACTTCCCCCCCTCCCCCCCACTAAACGCGCGGTGGTTCTTGACGTCTACCGGTCTGAATTCACTCAAGGCCACCTAAGGATCAACTGTGCCAAGTTTCAGCGCATAGTCACAAAGTGCAAGGTTCCCATACCACAGCGTGCATTATCAACCCAGCTATATAGTTCAATTTGTGTAACTCTATCCATTTAGAGTAATGATCAATCAACGCTAAGTAATCACTGCTACCATACTGAAGAATATCCACTAATACATGTTGAAACGGTAAGTCAGGTTGTTGTCTTATAAGCATTGGCTCTTTTATATTATTGTTAGAGTATTTTAAGCAAACTTTACAGCCCGAAATGAAATCATCAATATCTGAACACATACGTATTATCCCAATATAATAAATGTTTGGCTCGTGCTTTTGTTTTTGTCATCCCAAAATGACACTCATGGATTTTCGTCAGCATGAACTTTTGCATACTCAAAGGTATGTATAGTCTATTATTAATAAATATCAGGTCATCTTCTACACACAGTTGATCTTTAATCTTATAGAGGGATTTTAATTCAGTTGCCACTTTAGACATTGAATTAGGCCATCCATTTTTGAAAAAGTAAATCACTTTTGACCCTATGGGATCTTGCTTAATTTCCTGTCTAATTTGTGACAAGATATCATCCGATACATTGACACTGTGAACAATTTCATTAAGATCAGTGTCACAGTCCTGACTAGCTTTGGAGCATGCACGGCTCAAAGCATCTGCGATGTGCATTTGAGTGCCAGGTACATGTTTCAGAGCTATATCATATTTACTTAATTTCAATTTTATTCTTTGCAAGCGTGTTGATGGTATGTCATGTATATCTTTTTTCATTATAGATACCAATGGCAGATGATCAGTTAACACAACAACCCTTTGGCCATATATAAATGAGTGAAATTTCTTACATGAGAAGAGTACCGCCATGAATTCTTTTTCAATCTGCCCATAATTTATTTCAGCTTGTGTCAATGATTTTGATGCATAATAAATTGGTTTGTTGTCCTGCAACAATACACAACCAATACCGGTTTTACTGGAGTCTGTTTGAATTACTAGTTCTTTACTGGGATCAAATGTGTGCAGGACAGGTTTTGTAGATAAGATTGTTTTAATTTGTTCAAAAGAATCTGTATGTATTTTTTGCCAATCAAATATTGTATTTTTCTTAAGTAGATCTCTCAATGGACTGGTGATCGAGGCAAGGTTGGGAATGTAGGCACGTAGATAGTTTATTAGTCCAAGTAGTCTTTGTAAGTCTGTTTTGTCTTTTGGTATATCATATTCTGCAACCGCTTTAATAGCATCAGAATCAGGACGTACAGTACCATTTTCAAAGATTTGACCTAAATATTTAACCTGTTTCATCATGTACTGGAATTTCTTTTTATTAAAACGAATATTGTACTGTCGGGCTTTTTCAAACACTTTTGTTAAAATTTCATTCATCTGTTCCTCAGTTTCTGCATAACATAATATATCATCAATATAATTTACAACACCATCAACTGTGCCAAAGATGTCTGCCAGACATTTTTGAAAAACTTCTGATGCTATCGCCACTCCAAATGGTAAGCGATTAAATCTATACGTACCAAACATTGTGGCAAATGTACAATAACTAGAACTTTTTTCAGTTAAGGCGATATGCCAGAAGGAGTCTTTCAAATCTAACACTGAGAAAAATTTGGCATTTTTAATTTTGGCAGACAAATCTTCAATGGTTGGTATATAACAATAGTCTCTTACAATTGCATTATTTAGATCTTTCGGGTCAAGACACACTCTAACAGACTTGTCCGGCTTTTCAATTATAACTAGCCTGTTGACCCACTCAGAAGGATCTGTGACTTTGCTAATTATGCCTAGACCCTCCAGTCTCTTCAATTCTTCTTGTAATTTAGGCCTTAACTTAAGAGGAACTCTATATGGAGGTTTTGAAGTTGGTGTTACATCATTTTTTAACTTAATATCATATGGTTCACTGAACTTTCCAACACCTACAAACAGGTCCTCATTTTTATTTATCAAGTCTTGTTTTTCATGAAACTTGGTTTCTATTGATGACACTCGCTTCACTAAATTCAAACGCACACATGTATCACGACACAAAATAGGCACTGACTTCTCGCTTCCTGCAACGCAGAATGTCTCTGTGTATGTCTTACCGTTCACTTCAATATCTATTGTCGCTAATCCTTCAATTGGAGTCTTGAAGCCATTCCAGCTTTCTAGTGTAGCTGTTGTGTTCTTCAGCGGTATAGGGTTCGATGTTGTGAGTTTCTGATAGATGTAGACAGGTAAAATGTTGACATCGGCACCTGGATCTAGTTTGAACTGCACACAGTTTTCTCCGGGAAGTGTTACTTTCTGTAACCATGCTAAGGAATCTACTGACTTTGGTATGTCGGAGATGACAGTCTCTACATAATAATCTGAATCGTCTTGTATTATATTTACTTCATTTGTCACTTTAGTTGAACGGCACATTTTCGCAAAGTGATTTCTCCTTTTACACTTTACACAAGTCTTGTTGTGTGCAGGACATTGGCCATACTGATGGTGGTATCCACAATTAAGGCAGGTCTTCTTTCCAGTACTTTGATGTGAGCTATTAATTTTAGGAAACGTAACGGCATCGACTTCTGTTTTTTGAATTTCCTTAACTTGAGAATTAGTTATTTCGGATATTCTCAGTGACGTAATGACATCCTCAAGAGGTGGATCTCCAATTTTAATAAGTTTCTTTTGAGTTTCAATATCTGAGGAGCCTAACAGGAGGCGATCACGTAATATTTCATCTTTATTCTTAAAGTCACAGTCGTTACACAGCCGTGTCAATTCCGTGAGATAGCTGTCAAACTGCTCACCATGCTTCTGACTTCTATTATAGAACATGTATCTACAGTGTAACACGTTCTTTTTAGGGTTACAATAAGCATCAAACACTCCTAACACTTCTAGCAGTGTTTTCACGTCCTCTTTTTGTATCGTATTGTAGACGGACAGGGCATCTTCGCCAATTAAATTCAACAATATGGCGATCTTCCTTGCTTCTGCTATGCCAGATAATCCCGCCGCTTCTAAGTAAATGTTTAATGCTTGCTTGAATTTTTTAAAGTTTTCACTTATATTTCCCACTAGGGATAACTTGCACGGTAAATTATAACCCGTAGCCATGACTGCGCCATGTATTAGTTATGTTTTGGGTTGAGTAATTACAGAAAGAACAACCAGTGTCAGGTGTGGTTTACAGATTAAGTTTATTTCTTTTTAAAAGCACAGATAGTAACATAAAACATGGCTGCCATAGATACTACAATAATCACTTATTTGTATCTTGCGTGTGGCAAAGCAGTGAATGATATTACCAATAGTAATTATTTGCTCTTTTGTAGACTATTAAACAAGCAAGACTATTAAATATATTTTGACAAGGCGCAAATAGGAACAATAGTAGAACTTTTAGTTCGTTAGTGGTTTGAAATAAGTGAAAATAACTGCTTTTGGTTCCAAGAACCTCCTACTGAGACCTATTTATGCGTTGGAGTGGCAATAAGGTACTTCTTAGGCCTTAAAGTTGCAATATTTTTTGGTTCCAAAAGAGCCGTAAAATTATCCCTTTAGCCACTATTGGTGGCTAATTCGCTATAATATTCGGTATAATTCGCTATTGTACTAGTCATTTGGAACTTTTAGTTCCAAATAAGGGTATGTTCCCACTTATATGTAAAAGTTGCTTATAAGTGGTTTTAAGGCCTTATATAGCACTGTTGCTTCTTATTGAGTGACAATTTGAACCTGCATGCAACTTTAAGTAGCAAAATCGACTTTATCCCACCATAAGTAATAAAGTAGAAACAAAAAACGTTCCTATGCAACTACAAGTGATAGGATGAACTCATATACAGTTTTGAGTTGTGTTTAAAGCTATAAGTTGTATCAAACACTGTTAAACCACTCATTTAGAACTTAAAGCTATAAGATAAGCTGCAAAATTCACTAATGTGCTGCTTGGGAAGTTGGTTGTATGGGAGCCCCCCTTAAATGTTTATTTTAGTTTATTTTTAGTGTTTGTTGTTATAGCGGCTATATAAATACATCATCTGTGAAAAATTCAACTGTCTAGCTATCACTGTTCTTGAGATACAGCCTGGTGACAGACGGACGGACGGACGGACAGCGAAGTCTCAGTAATAGGGTCCCGTTTTTACCCTTTAGTACGGAACCCTAAAAACTAGGCCACAGTAAGTAATTAAACTGTTTTTGAGCCATTAGCCAGCGGTACTGTAGGTACCTAGTGATGTGCCGTTTCCAAAAAATTCCGGTAACTATCCTCATTTTGTGTGGGAAATGTTTTCGAGAATGTTCTCTCCATTTAAATCGAGAAACGAAATCCCCTGTGACCCTGTCGTACACAAAATGGGAGCAGAAAAAGCGGATTAATCAATATACTCGAGTGCGACAGATAATAAGTGCCTTGCATTTAACATCGAATAATATTTTAATTTTGTTTTTATCTACGTAATCTTTAACATATTATATCCAAGCATCAAGGGCTTTCCGTCTGACAGCCTTTTATTTTTTTCACTTCTCATGCTCTTAAAATGTTACTTTAGTCTCTGCATATCGGGACTAAAGCTCCTTATTAATCTCTAGGGACTAAAGTAAAATTGTTTTAATTTACTTTGAAAAACGGAGCCGAGACGTGGTCTCTAACTATGGGCCTCTTAAGGAAGCTCAGAGTCACTCAGCGAGCTATGGAAAGGGCTATGCTCGGGATCTCTCTACGTGATCGAATCAGGAATGATGAGATTCGTAGACGAACTAATGTCACCGACATAGCAAACAGGGTTAGCAAACTGAAGTGGCAATGGGCAGGGCACATAGCTCGAAGAAAGGCCGTTGGGGCAGAAAGGTTCTCGAGTGGAGACCACGTACCGGCAAGCGCAGCGTAGGACGGCCACCCGCAAGGTGGTCGGACGACCTGGTCAGGGTTGCGGGGACTCGCTGGATGCGGGTCGCTTCTATCCGGCCCATGTGGAAGTCAATTGAGGAGGCCTGTGTCCAGCAGTGGACGTCCTATGTCTGAAATGATGATGATGATGACTTTGAAAAACCCCTAAACAGCCAATCACGACGTTTGTGAATGGAGGTTTATAGCCATTTTCAGTGATAGGTATACAAACTTTTTGGTGCGTGAAAATAACCTCAAAATTACAACTGCTCAAAAAAAGGAAAATTGTTTTAATTTACTTCGAAAAACCCCTAAACAGCCAATCACGACGTTTGTGAATGGAGGTTTATAGCCATTTTCAGTGATAGGTATACAAACTTTTTGGTGCGTGAAAATAACCTCAAAATTACAACCGGACAAAAATCAAGATTTTATTTAATGAAACACGATTAATTATTACGAATACGAATGTAATTTTATCATGCATGGTCCATAACTCCATATTAGTCTTAAATAAAATAGTTTTCAAGTTTGAATCTGTTGGCTAAATATGCAAGCATTTAAAGCGTCACTTTACAAAAAAAGAAAAAACCACGGAACATTTCTTTTTTCTATTAGAATTTTGAATGGAATGAGTAGATGTCTATTACTTGTATTAAGCTTGAATTGCAATTGGAATCACCAATTAGACCAATTAACTGTGTCACTTTATAAATTACGGACAAAATATGTAATCATCATCTTCCAATGAAGAAGAATAAAGCTGAAGGCTATATAATCCAAAATAAACACAGTATCTATCGAAGGTTATACTTATACTATATTGAAGGAATTAAAATATCCTCAAAGCAAAAATCACAACCAACATATTTGACCCACGCCCATCAACATCGCGGGTTGAGAATGAGCCTAATGAAATGACCATCGGCAACCTTTTTGAGAAAAGGTCTACGTCTCTACTATACCTCGGCTGCTCAAAATTAAAAACAAGTAAGTCCTTTTTTGGCCATTTTTGGTTTTTTGGCCCATTGGATTTCTTGTGTTAAAATACATATCCCTGTGTTTTTATTTTATTTTTTTTCTTCATAGTTTTTCAGTTATTTGTAAAAATACATTTCAAGTATCTCAAATTCGATCACACAACAATGTTAAAACAAAGTATCTCGACTAAAACTACGATAAAATCAAGTAAGTCGAATCAGTCTTACTTGTTTTTAACTTGGTTTTGCGAGATACTTGTTTTTACCGTCGCCCGACAGTTGATGAGGAAGGTATAACCCACGACTTACTTGAATACTACAGGTGACTTACTTGTTTTTTAAGGTAGATACTTGTACGAATCAGTTTGATGTTTTAAAGATACCATACAATACATACGAGTATAAAAATTACACTTGGAGTAACATTCTGTATTACGGACGTAGTATTAGACAGATCAGGGGGGGTATTCGACCAATTTTAGAGATATAATGGAGATCTCTCCTTTTCATCGCCATCCGTCACTTTTGACGTGTGCCTACTTGACAAGTGGCGATATCCCTAGAACATCGCAACTTCGTCAATTCGGACGCGCAAAATTTTCGCTTTCTTTGTATGTGACGGCATAAATAACAGGCGCATACTTTAAATTGACCACGTAGTACGTGAAATTAGTCCGTTACGTTTCGTTCAAAACAGAAATTTATATACATGAATAGCATTTTTGACAATTGTTATCGCCTTCGTATTTCCAAAACTGAGATGAGATATGTCACATGTGTCATTAAAACGCGATGAGCTTCATCATCGCGTTTTAATGACAGTTCAAAGGCGAGATCACGGAGAGATGACTGTTATCTAACGGTGATCTGACGTTTGGCGATCGACACTCGAATTAGGCCCCAATAAAACTTTGATAGGTTAAGAACATCAAATAGATTGTAGTGATTTGAAAATGGAAATAAACAAGAAAACATTAAGCCGTGGAAGAAAGTTGGTTGCCTTGAGTTTGCAAAGCGAAATGTAAGTATGTAACTAGTTGATGTAAATTATTGATTGAAATTTACACTACTATTGTGTTTATTTATTTTTATTTTAACTGCGTATATAGAATTATCTTTTATTGCATTAATAACAAAAGAAAACTCGATAAAGTACGTTGAGTTCGTGCTTCAAAAAGAAGTGAAATATTATCTAAATTACTACCGTTAACCGGTTAACAGACAAAATTTTTGGTTGGAAATGCCCCAAAGTGACCACGTTGGAAATTTGATTCGCGATGAAGCAATGATGGAAGATCAGTAGGTATTTCATGATGACAATTTAATTGGTTGTTAAATAAAAGTATAAAAAATATGACCATGTGTTTTTAGACATACCTAAGTAATTCGTAACACAGTAAAAACTAAATAACACAAAGGCAGATGAACATCCTAATAAATTAAGAGGCCTTATTCCTTTTAAAATGCTGATTGCTTTAGACATTTTTCTCTATGATCAAACATGTTTCTTAACATATTATTGATGTTATTACCTAGACAGGGCTATTGGGATTTATTAGTTTAAATTGGAAACCTACTGTTTGAATTTTTCATAGATATTTTTTGCTTCAAAAGCTACTCTAAATTGACAAAATTCACGCGGAAAATTAGTTTTTTCAACTTATTTTCGACTGCACGCAATAAAAGCATAAAATAGCTATGTTACTACCTAGAACTCGGGGAAAAGTATTATTCACTTCAAGAAGTTGGTTGATATTATCAATATATTTGTCATAATATGAAAAAAATATTTTTTAAAAGGAATAAGGCCTCTTAAGTTTAAAAAACTAAACTAAACTATTTCAGTCAAATAATTTAAATTAACTCCAATTTACAAAACAACTACTTTACAATTTGGTACTATTCAACTACGTTAAAAACAAGTATCCTTGAGTTACTTGTTTTTATTATGGCTATTTTGTATTTTTTTGTCATTTTTACCAAGTTAAAAACAATTTTCAGCTGTGTATCCTCAACGGTTTCAGCCACAGTCGTGTAGAAAACAAATAATGTACAATGAGGAATGTATGACGTGATGAAAAAAATTTTTTTTGGATATTTTATGTACTTTTTGAGAAAATGGTTTTTGAAGTAAAAATACGTTTTTTGGCTCTCCTGTAAAATTGCTAAAAACCTACTTACTTGTTTTTAATTTTTAGCAGCCGACCTACTCTCCATTCTCACCAACTTTTACTTCGACTTCGAGTGAAAATATTGAACATACTTCTCAATTTCAAACCACGCCGACCCAGCTTAGTTTACAGGGGAAAACCATACATTTAAATGTAAAGAATTGTACAAATTGCTTTTTAAATTTTTCTGAGGTTAGATTAACGGCTGTACTACGTAATTGTAAGAAACTTTGTTATAATAAATATCGTAATTTTATATTGAAATTATTTTATTTTCCTCGCATTCAAAGTGAAAAGTAGAGTGTTTAACGCGAGACTAAACAACCATAATGACACTCGAACTATTAGCCACCCTCGCTTAGCTCGGGTGGCTAAAACATCTCGTGTCATTATGGCTTGTTTTAGTCCCTTGTTGAACAATCTACTATTTGACATTTTCTGGTAGAACCTATTCAGTCATAGATATAGTACAGTACATCTTTTGTCAAGGCCAGGCCATGCTGCATTATTAAGTGTTTATGAACGACTTAATTATGCTTATGCACGATGTGCATAAGTATTAACTACTACCTATGTCATCAATATGCAAACAAGTGGGTTTTACATATAGTTATGTATATAATATGAACTCCGTGAATTATGGGTTAGGTAATAATAATCTTATAAATAATGACACAAAGGTAAATTAAGAAAGAAAATATGAATGCGATCCACTACAATCCAAGCGGGATTCAACAAAATAGACACGAAAACAAGTAGTATTGGCGCTTGGCGCGAGATCATCATCACTTGTCAGTTGTCACTATGACAGTCACATTTGTCAGGTAATTACATGTAAGTACATACGTACAGTTATACGTGGAATATTTAACGATAGTCCATGAATTTAAAATAGTATGAAAGTATTAGAAATCAATAAATAAATATCAGACAACCTCACACAAATATATCTAATAATCTAGTCCCAAATTAAGCTCAAGAAGGCTATTAGTGTTATGTTATGGGTAGTAGACGACGATATACATATAGATAAAAATATATGTACTTAAATACACAGAACAACCAAGCATGACCATAGCACAAAATATTCAAGTTCATCATAATACATATTTGCCCTGGCCGGGATTCGATCCGGGACCGCCGGCTCAGTAGACAGGTCTACAGTTTGTACCAACCGCGTCGTCGAAATATTGTTTGACGACGCGTTTGGCTCGGTTGGTATAGACACCTGCCTACTGAGTCGGCGGTCCCGGGTTCGAATCCCGGCCGGGGCAAATATTTGTGCAAAGTATTTGTTCTTGGGTCATGGATGTTATCTATATATGTATTTATATATTATATATATTATGTATATCGTCGTCTAGTACCCATAGTACAAGCTTTGCTTAGTTAGGGACTAGTTCGATTTGTGTATGATTGTCCCTTAATTGCCTTAGTTGCCGTGGAGTGCCGGCTGAAGAATAGCATTCCCCCATCTCTTCTCGTGGGTGTCGTCAAGGCGACTAAGAGATTTTGACCCGTGCAAATGTCACCTGCTAATGGGTCGGACTGGTGTCGGGCAGCAGCGACACTAGTGCAATAACTATACTGCGATTGCCAACCCGCCTGCTCAGCGTGGCAATTAGAGCGAACCCTCCCATGGCAAGTCCCAACGATACACGGCCCCCAGTTCCTGGCCGCCCTGCTATTCCAGATTACGGCGGCGGTCTCGATAACGGCAGGGTAGGGGGTGCGAAGAATCCCCGGGTTACGGAAGGCCGCCAAAACAAACTGACCTTGGCGACGTATAATGGACGCACGTTACGACTGGACGAGCACCTGGCGCAACTCGAGCATGAACTCGGAAAGATTAGGTGGCACATTCTTGGGTTGAGCGAAGTCCGAAGAGAGGGTGAGGACACGGTGACGCTTGAATCTGGCCCCCTTCTGTACTACCGAGAGGGACACCAGCTATCCCAAGGTGGCGTAGGGTTCTTGGTCAACAGGAATCTTTGTGACAACGTTGTAGAAGTTTCGAGTGTGTCGAACAGGGTCGCGTACCTAGTAATTAAGCTAACCGAGAGGTATAGCCTCAAGGTTGTGCAGGTTTACGCACCGACCTCGACTTACTCGGACGATGAAGTGGAGGATATGTTCGGTGACATATCGAAGGCCTTACACTTCACCACTAAGGCCCACTACAACGTTGTCATGGGAGATTTCAACGCCAAAGTGGGAGTACAAAATTGCAGAGAATCGGTAGTAGGGTCCCATGGTTATGGTAGCAGGAATCATAGGGGGCAAATGCTGGTCAACTTCCTCGAAAAGGAGGGGCTTTTCTTGATGAATTCGTTTTTCAAGAAACAGCCTCAAAGGAACTGGACATGGCAGAGCCCCGACAACATGACAAAAAATGAGATCGACTTCATCATAACGGACAAGAAGCGCATATTCAGAGACGTCTCAGTGATCAATAGGTTTAATACCGGTAATGATCACCGACTTGTACGAGGCTCTCTGAATATCAATTTCATGCTAGAACGTGTTCGTTTGATGAAGTCCAGGCTCCGACCTAATCCGCTCCAAACTATAATGGGATCTGAAACGTTCCAGTCAAATCTGGAGAACCGATTCGCTGCCCTGGAAAACACAAACAGCGTTGACATTGACCAAACCCTCGAAGGTATGGTCGGAATCCTCAGGGAGGAAGGTGTGAGATTTTGCGAATTACAGCGTAAAGGCAAGAAGTCGAAGTTTTCGGGAGAAACACTCGGGCTTATGACGGAACGACGTGAACACCCACCAGTCACTTTGTCAGAAAAGCATACTCTAAACAAGAAAATTGGTAAACTAGTGCGACGAGACCTCCGATGCTCCAACACACGGTCTGTTGAAAGAGCTATTGAGCAAAATCGGGGGTCCAAAGTGTTTGTCCAATCTCTTGGGAGAAGCTATCTGACAAAGCTGACCACCGCGGATGGAGTAGTCGTTGCTTCAAGGCCAGGGATTCTCGCGGAAGTTGAGAACTTCTACAGCCTGTTATACGCATCACACGCAACTCAACCTGATCCCGGAAATCAGGATTCCAGAGCCACACTTACGCGCCACTTTACTGAAGACTTGCCAGAAATCAGCCTAGGCGAAATCGAGATAGCTCTAAAACAGCTTAAAAATGGAAAAGCCCCTGGAGAGGACGGTATTACGACTGAGCTCCTGAAATCTAGTGGTAAACCAGTAATGAAGGAGCTCCAAAACATCTTTAATACTGTCCTCTATGATGGGAGAACTCTGGAGGCGTGGAGTAGGAGTATTGTCGTGCTGTTTTTCAAAAAGGGTGATAAAACCCTTTTGAAAAACTACCGACCCATTTCGCTCCTAAGTCACGTCTACAAGCTGTTTTCGAGAGTTATCACGAACCGTCTTGCACGAAGACTCGACGAGTTTCAGCCCCCGGAACAGGCGGGGTTTCGATCAGGATACAGCACCGTAGACCACATTCATACAGTGAGGCAGATTATACAGAAGACGGAAGAGTATAATCGGCCCCTGTGCTTAGCGTTCGTGGACTACGAGAAAGCTTTTGACTCCATCGAAACCTGGTCAGTTTGGGAGTCTCTGCAGCGATGCCAAGTCGATTGGCGAACATCCAAGTGTTGAAAGATCGTGGTGTGAGACAAGGGGATGTTATATCCCCCAAATTGTTCACAAATGCATTAGAGGATATGTTCAAGACGTTGGACTGGAAAGGACAAGGCATTAACATAAACGGTGAGTACCTTTCACACTTGCGATTTGCAGACGACATTGTCATCCTGGCGGAAACGCTGCAAGACTTGCAATTTATGCTGAACGGCCTAGCTGAGTCTTCAAAACGCATTGGCCTCCGGATGAACTTGGACAAAACCAAGGTTATGTTCAATGAACATGTTAGTCCGGAAACAATTGCGGTACAGGGCAGCTTTCTCGAGGTTGTTAAAGAGTACGTCCACCTTGGGCAAATATTGCAGTTGGGTAAAAACAACTTCGAGAGAGAGGCTAACAGAAGAATACAGCTGGGCTGGGCAGCATATGGTAAACTTCGTCGGGTCTTCACATCGCCAATTCCACAATGTCTGAAGACGAAAGTTTTCAACCAGTGCGTCCTACCCGTAATGACATACGGTGCCGAGACGTGGATACTCACGGTTGGGCTGGTCCACAAATTTAAAGTCGCTCAGAGAGCTATGGAAAGGGCAATGCTCGGAGTTTCTTTGAAGGATCGAATTCGGAACGAAGTGATCCGTCAGAGAACCAAAGTTACCGACATAGCTCACCGTATTAGCAAGTTAAAGTGGCAGTGGGCTGGCCATATTAGCCGAAGAACCGATAACCGGTGGGGTAAACGTGTTCTTGAGCGGAGACCGCGGATCGGCAAGCGTAGTGTGGGACGCCCTCAGACTAGATGGAGCGATGATCTGAGGAGGGTGGCTGGCAAAAGCTGGATGAGAGTAGTCGAGGATCGCGTACAATGGCGTGCAGTTGGAGAGGCCTATGTCCAGCAGTGGACAAGAATAGGCTGATGATGATGATGATGTCCCTTAATATTTATTTATTTATTTATTGTTATGGATAGTAATAACGTCGACAGAAAAATCTTCTATAGGTAGTTGTGCAGGGCATCCTGTACCTTGTTAGGTTTGTTTGCTTTTCGGTTGTGTTTCTTTGCTTCTTGCCTATTCGATTGTAACTCTAAGGCGTTATATTTTAAATAAATAAATAATTAGAAATTAAGGGACAATCTTACACAAATCGATCTAGTCCCATACTAAGCAATGTTTGTGAGCGTTTTTCAAAAAAAGTGTACATGGCAAAATTTGAATGTCCCACAGGTTTAACGTGTTTTTTTTTACTTTACCTTTAGTGTTTGGGTATGTGAGTGGTATCGTTTGATTCTGTAGATGTGAGGCATTCATGTTATAAATATAAAACGATTATATTATATTTATTACTAGATTTATAACAAAATAAAGATGGGTGATTCTCATATAGTTTTAAAGTATTAACATTTTTTTTTTATTTTTTTTTCTGTGATTTATTGCGGTGTATATTAAGAGTACATACCAAAGGCTAATTTTTGGTGCAGATGGACAAGCTTAATACCCTCTGCAAGTGATTAAAGTAATGCATGTACACGGCTGTGACATCCCTAAGCATAGTTGTGAG
Organism: Apotomis capreana; assembly: GCA_947623375.1. Lineage (NCBI taxonomy): Eukaryota > Metazoa > Arthropoda > Insecta > Lepidoptera > Tortricidae > Apotomis > Apotomis capreana. Next base: position 9,773,812 of record OX392499.1, read on the forward strand.
ACTGTATAACATGGGTGTGACAATTTCATCGAAAATCAAGTAATTGTGTCAAATAACAAGTAACCAAGTAGCCAGGATCATTCACCAGCAACTTGCTCTTCGATACGGTCTTGTGGGGTCTGAGGTGCCGTACTATAAGTACGCACCGATGCCATTTCTTGAGAATGGTCGTGCCACGCTCTATTGTGATCGATCTATCATCACGGACAGGACTATTGTAGTAAGCCTGATAAGTGCTCGTCGACATCACCATCCCCCATGACGAGAACCTCGTGAAGGCCGAGAAGGACAAACTCAGCAAGTACCTTCACTTGGCTCACGAGGTGACCGCCATGTGGGATGTTGACTCGACGATCATTGTCCCGATAGTCGTTTCGGCTAACGGTCTTATAGCGAAGAGTCACGACAAACATCTTAAGAGACTTTCGCTAGATGGCTGATTTAATTTATTTTTCTTTGGTGACATCTGCGGAAAAAATACAACAAATTGATAACCCAACTTAGCAAACAAAATCATCAAATTATTCAAATATACTACAAGAATGTCACAACCAAGCAATACATGTCACAACCGAGGTTTGAAAAATTCCGTGGTCGTGACATTTAGATCTATCTATGGTCGTGACAAATTTTGAACATGTGCGACATAATGGAACAATTTGCTTTGTCTCGCCAATTTTAAACAATCACCTTATTCTGTTATTTCTGAGGTACAATTTATATAAGTATCAATAACATAACAGTAGAACTTACATTTAAAACTCACCACGGTGGTGACGTACTAAGGTTGTCCTTTTCTTTAATAAATACAAGAAAATATTTTTGCTATACATTCACCGCACTTTGTCATAAGCAGAACCGACAAGAAGGTAGTTTTTCCGTTCTTAAAAAGCCTAAATAGGGCTGCTAGCTTCAAATATAATTGTCTACCTAGTTACACGTATTTAAACAAACACACATGGCTGTGACAAAAAAATTGATCACAAACTTTATGATGTTCTGAATCAAAAACTGTTACATTATACTTTTACAACTTTTTAATAATGTTATCAGACATTTATTAGCTTTGCGTCATTCGTATAACATTAGTCAAAATTACTTGATATTGTAGCAGAAAAAAATATTTTATTAGATAATCGGGAGATATCACACGGCATGGACGTGACATTTTGGGCAAACATTCTTTTTTTTATATATATTTCTGAATATTTTAAGGTAAATGTGTTTATAAAAGATAAGTAGAGGATATTTGCTCAACAAAGGCATAAATAGATTTTTGATTAAAACAAAATAAACATGTGATTCTTACAAATCACAAAAAAATGCATGAGAATAAGAATTACCCAGATATGAAAATTGCTAAAATGGGTATGTCCCACGTCGACTCAGTCATGTTCAGGCTTGCAGAAACTCGAAATATTTTTTTATGAATATTGAATGTGGTCACACAGATAAAGTAATGAGTCTAGATTTTAGTCGTGTGCTTTATTTATAAAAAAATACGGTTTATAATGCCGAAAAACTACATTTTCCACTGTCCAAAGAAATCGACAGACCGGAACTTCCGGTTATAGTCACAAGCTATTTTAGCATACTTGTGCAATCGGTATTCCCCAAAGAGCGTTAATTTTTCAATCCTGGCAACATTTTAATGCTATAGGCATCGGATTTCATTGCAAATATAACGTCAGTTCCGTGAAAACGGTGACGAAAGGTGGAGGCTGTGTCAGTGTGCTAAAAATTGTATTACGAGTTAGTCACAGTTTTTTCGGTAAGTAGATTATAAAAAACTTTTTAAACACAAATAGACATTGAACAAACTATCGTAGTATCCGAAACTAAACCAAAAACACATTGAATTGGTTCAGAAGTTCTGTGGGTACTACGACGATATACATAATTATATACCTCTAAATACATATAACCTATTCGAGTTCATCACACAATTATTTGCCCTTGCCGGGATTCGAACCAAGGACTGCGGGACAGCAGGCAGATGCACAACAAAGTACGCCAACCGCGTAGCCGCGATTAAATTAATAAATAAATATCAGACAACCTCACACAAATATCTAGTCCCAAATTAAGCTCAAGAAGGCTTGTGTGATGGGTACGGGACGACGATATACATACTTATATAGATAAATATTATATACTTAAATACATTTTTTTTAATACATATTTAGAACAACCATGACACAAGCACAAATATTCGCGCGTTTGACATGAAACATTCTTCCCTGAGGCATGCGGATGAAAAATTCTTAGTGCAAATATTTTTAATGTCGCTGTTGGTGTATTCGCGTCCTATATATAGGTGGTTTTATTACAATAACAATTATCATTTTATTGGAACAACATAATCAGAGAAGACCTCCTTTAAAACACGGCGCGCGAGTTAGACAGGGATAAACATTCGAAAATTTTTATAAAACGCATTTCAGCTGCGTTAATAGTATTTTATGCAATCGTTGCACAATGGTGGTTCTTAAAGTCGAGTACCGCGTTTAGGTCACGAGGCTTGCCGAGTGGCATATTTAAGGTACGAGACTTTAAGACCTAATTGTGTAACTATTGCATACAATACTTTTTATACGGGCAAAACTCAGAAAAACATTTTTTACTTTAATCGTCATTCTCCAATATCATTTTTTTTTTGATGTAGGTAACCTTTTTCGTTCAACTAAAACTGACCTATTTAAAAAAAAAACGCTATGGCGGGTACCTCGTGATTGGTGAATTTTTTGTCAAGTAATTTCAACCAATTAGTGAGCATCAAGTAAGCTTATGTTCTCTTTTTGAAATTATTAGAGTTGTGTAGAGAGATGTCTTATGAATATTAAAGTTCTGTAGCGGGTACCATAGAGTATAGAATTTTGTTACAGGATTAAAAAGTGCGTTATTGTGATTTTGTCTGTGAAATTATAATTGACAGATTAAAGTCTGCGAGTATAAAAAGTTTTATTTAAGTTTATACATTGCTATTCGCTAGGTTAATATAGAAAGTGAAATTTTAGTGTGGAGCTCACGAAACGAGTAGAAGCCGAAATTCACTTTCTTCGACGTCCGTTCTAGAGCCTTTAATATTAATCATTTAATGTTTTACAAATCAGCTCCTCCTAAAGTGACACATATCGTAAAAATCAACAGTTGATTTTTAAGATAATATATTTATCATCATAATGAGCCTTTACAATTAATGCACTTGTAACATACCTATACCGGGTGTGGTTTGTAACAGGAGCAATAAATTAAAACATAAATATTACTTTATTGAACAACATCTGTTTAGCAACTTTTAAAAATAACTTGTATGACATGAGTTTGTAAAATAACCTTTACTCAAAGAAGCAATACATTGCAAAATCACTACATAGTTAGTACTCTTTATTATACTGTGACATAGTATAAAACAAAGTCGCTTCCTGTCTGGCTGTCTGTCTGTCTATATGTATGCTTAGATCTTTAAAACTACGCAACGGATTTTGATGCGTTTTTTAATAGATAGAGTAAGTCAAGAGGAAGGTTTATAATATATGTACATATGTGTCATATAATACATGTTATATAATATAGTAGAGAAACACTATTATACCTATTTTTTGCGCGTACATTGCAAACGCTGGCTGAACCTTACGAGATAGATCAAAATAATGTACCTACAGTATTTGAACACCTTAAAAAGGTCTACAAAAAAGGCCGCGATGGTATGTTTATCCTTTACTTTTTACGTAAAATAATGGCTTATTTACGAAGCGATTTTAAGCATACAGCATTAATCCTTATCCTATTAAGTACCTTAAGTACATTGTGCATTTAATATAGATCGATATGGATGGCCCTTACAGCATGTAATTTAAATGAATATTTTCGAAGATATTACATATTTAAAATGCAGGGACAGCGGTTGCGGCGGTACCGGCGGCCGGGAGGCCGGCGGCGTTTAATATCAGCATTGCACCCGTGCGAAGCCGGGGCGGGTCGCTAGTACTTGATATTAGTAGAGTGACAGCTATGTCAACTGTGAGGGGATGTCAATGTTAGATGGGGTACATTGAAAATACTATTTTATTTGTTTAAAGTGGGTTTACAAATTGTTGTCAAGTTTATATGTAGAGTAAACTCTATGTTTTAGTTTATTGCTCTTATTACAGGCAACACCTGGTATTATTAATATACTTAAATACCTACTTTTAGCAACTAATTTTATAAACCAATTACGAAAATATACCTTTTTATTCACAGATAGAAGGTAGGTAGATAGATAAAATGACACTTATTAATATATAGAGCCATCCACTTTAAAGGGGTTTTAAAAGTCAAAGAATGTCAGTTGTTTGTTTATAATTATAATCTGTAATAAATCGATTACAATAAATAGTAAATGGCAGTTAAAAGAGATGAAAAATAAAACAAGCGTAATACATTAAAACTCATTCAATCAACTTGGCACGACCAAAAGTCTACGATAAAAGTAATTCAATCTTAAACCCACTAGCATAGCTAATTACCGATTAAGTTAACAGTTATGAAGTAATCCTCGCAGAAACAGCAACGCCATGATTCGTTCCTACATAATATAGTCAAGTAGATATTCTAGTAGATAGGTACAAATACAAATACTCTTTATTGCACACCTCCAACATTAAGGAATATACTAACACAACATGAGATACACTTCAACAGATTTAAAAAAGAATGAGGTTCTCAATTTGGTTGTATTTTTTTAATGTTTGTTACTTCTGGGGGTCTATGATGAATTGATGATGATAAATAAATGGCAAAGCATCACACGTTTATTTTGTCAAAACTTGACGGATGCTTTGTCACTATCAACCGCATGATAAAAGCAATCGCTATAGGTCCCCAGTACTCCGTCAGTACGTCTACCTTGGGCAAATATTGCAGTTGGGTAAAAACAACTTCGAGAGAGAGGCTAATAGAAGAATACAGCTGGGCTAGGCAGCATATGGCAAACTTCGTCGGGTCTTCACATCGTCAATTCCACAATGTCTGAAGACGAAAGTTTTCAACCAGTGCGTCCTACCCGTAATGACATTCGGTTCCGAGACGTGTACACTCACGATTGGGCTGGTCCACAAATTTAAAGTCGCTCAGAGAGCTATGGAAAGGGCAATGCTCGGAGTTTCTTTGAAGGATCGAATTCGGAACGAAGTGATCCGTCAGAGAACCAAAGTTACCGACATAGCTCACCGTATTAGCAATTTGAAGTGGCAGTGGGCTGGCCATATTAGCCGAAGAACCGATAACCGGTGGGGTAAACGTGTTCTTGAGTGAAGACCGCGGATCGGCAAGCGTAGTGTGGGACGCCTTCAGACTAGGTGGAGCGATGATCTGTGCAGGGTGGCTGGCAAAAGCTGGATGAGAGTAGCCGAGGATCGCTTACAATGGCGTGCAGTTGGAGAGGCCTATGTACAGCAGTGGACAAGAATAGGCTGATGATGATGATGATGATGACTCCGTCATTTATGATTGTGTCCCGATTTCGAAAATATTTTATTGTTTGGGAGTAGGGGATCTCCAAGTTGGACCCAAAAAATGTTGGTCATATCTGATGAGAGGGTTCGTAAAATGTGCCGTCACGGTTGTCATAGGTAATTTCAATAGATTTTGCTCGCATTTTACGATCCTCGGTGATGACGATATCCATGAGGAATCGAGGGAACTAGTCAAATATTATAGGCACATCTATGACGATTTTGGTGTTTTTTAGGGTTCCGTACCCAAAGGGTAAAAACGGGACCCTATTACTGAGACTTCGCTGTCCGTCCGTCCGTCCGTCCGTCCGTCCGTCCGTCCGTCTGTCACCAGGCTGTATCTCAAGAACGGTGATAGCTAGACAGTTGAAATTTTCACAGATGATGTATTTCTATTGCCGCTATACGAGGGTTGCCTTTTATATTTTGGGATTTGACTAAACCAGTGCTGCCATCTGTCAAGTGACATTTCTGTAGTATAATTTGAAACTTTTGGCGGCAATATAACCTTAAAAAAGTTTTCGCGCGATCGCATTTTGTTTTTTTTCTGTCAGTTGAAAAATAATCGTAGCTGACAGTCATGGAACTGAGCCGTCAACATTTTCGTGCGATAATTTTTTACAATTTTAAACGCGGCTTAAGTCAACAACAGTGCGTTGATGAACTTTATTTTACATTTGGTGATGAAGCACCGTCGAGAACGAGTGTTTATCGATGGTTTGCGGAATTTAATCGTGACCGTTGCTCGCTTGTGGATGAATTTCGCGAAGGTCGTCCAAAATCTGTGGTTGTTCAGAAAAACATTGAAGCTGTGCGTAAATTAATTCTGCAAGACCGTCACGTGACCTATCGGGAGATAGAGGCGTCCTTGGGCATTAGTGGGACCAGCGTACACACCATATTGCACGAATGTTTAGCAGTCAAGAAGATTTGTTCGCGATGGATTCCACATAATTTGACAGGTACTCAAAAAGAGGCTCGTGTAGATTGGTGTAACGAAATGCTTACAAAATACAATAGCGGGGCTTCAAAACATGTGTATGATATTGTGACAGGTGACGAATCGTGGATCTACGCATATGAACCCGAAACCAAACAGCAGTCCACTGTATGGGTCTTTCAAAATGAACCGAATCCCACTAAAGTTATTCGTGCACGAAGCGTTTCGAAACAAATGGTTGCCTGTTTCTTTAGTAAAACTGGGTACATTGCGACCGTTCCTTTAGGAAAACGTAGAACGGTCAATTCTGACTGGTACACGACCATTTGTTTGCCAGAGGTCATTGAAAAAGTCAGAGAAACCAACCGCCGTAAACGGATTATACTCCACCACGATAATGCGAGTCCTCATAAGTCTGCATTAACTTCCAAGTTTTTGGACACTCAAAACATCGATTTATTGGGCCATCCCCCGTACAGTCCAGACTTGGCCCCTAAGGATTTCTTTTTATTCCCTCATATCAAGAACAAACTACGAGGGCAACGATTTTTGACCCCTGAAGCAGCGGTTGATGCGTTCAAAATGCACGTTTTGGAGGTGTCCCAATCAGAGTGGTTGAACTGCTTTGAGAATTGGTTCAACCGGATGAAAAAATGCGTAGACTTGAGAGGAGAGTACTTTGAAAAGCAATAAAAACTTTTTTATTGCGAAATAATTGTTTTTTATTTCTATTCCCAAAATATAAAAGGCAACCCTCGTAACAACAAATACTAAAAATAAAATAAAATAAATATTTAAGGGGGGCTCCCATACAACAAACGGGTTGGTTGCGTTAACTTTGCACCTCATTTGTATGGGGCGCTATACATACCAGGTGCAAACTTAACTTAACCACTTTAGGATGAAAAGTGTTTGTACGGAACCCTCGGTGCGCGAGTCCGACTCGCACTTGCCCAATTTTTTTTATAGTAACTCGTTCAGTTGTTCTGGGAAATAAAATTTGTTCTCGTTGGAGTCGGTTATTTTATGTGAAAAAGAGATTATAAGCCATTGTATTAATAAAAACCAGCCAATTGCGAGTCGAACTCGCGCACCGAGGGTTCCGTACAAACACTTTCCATCCCTAAGTGGTTAAGTTAAGTTTGCACCTGGTATGTGTAGCGCCCCATATAAATAAGGTGCAAAGCTAGGTATTAAAAAAAACTACTTACTAGATCTCGTTCAAAACAATTTTTGTTGGTAGTTTTTATAGTAACGTACATCATATGTTTTTTTTAGATTTTTATTTTCTTATTTTAGAAGTTAGAGGGGAGGGACCAACTTTTTTCCACTTTGGAAGCGTCTGTCACGCAAACTATTCGGTTTAGAAAAAAAATATTTTAGAAACCTCGATATCATTTTTGAAGACCTATCCATAGACACCCCACACGTATGTGTTTGATGAAAAAAAAATTTTTGAGTTTCAGTTCTAAGTATGGGGAGCCCCCAATATTTATTATATTTTTTTTATTTTTGCATCAAAATCTTAATGCGGTTCACAGAATACATCTACCTACCAAGTTTCAACAGTATAGCTCCTATAGTTGTGACATACGGACGGACAGACAGACGGACAGACGGACAGACAGACATGACGAATCTATAAGGGTTCCGTTTTTTGCCATTTGGCTACGGAACCCTAATAAGGCCCCACATGTTTATAACAATTTCCCGCCTAGATGCGTATTTATTTTGCGGTGACGTCACTAGCCGACATGGTTTATACTGCGTAACGGCAAGGGCCAATGGGAATATGCATAACTTTTCACAGGTGCCATAATCATACAATCTAATTGTTTATTGCGTTAATTGTTAATTATCCCATTTTATGATTAAATAATCCATTTGAAAAGTTTCTCATTCTAAAGGAGTACCTAATAGTTACAGCGCAGAAAAATTTACAGTCGGACTATGGCTAAGACGGATTTAGTATGGAAATTGTACCACTGTTATTTTTTCAGTTTGCGAGTGTCATTTTTCCCCAAGGTGCCGTCATTTGAGGGCTGATTCTTAGACGACGCTGCTTTCACCGTTTTGTTACATTTTGTATAGCCAAATGAAAATAATAGTTTAATTTGGGTTTTGTGATAATAAAGTAACGAAATTAGTTTAAACATAACACTATTTGAACATATTAAATCTTGTCAATTCTGAACTGTGTTCTACACATTGCTTTTAAATTTCAGAGGCACCTTAGCCTTTTTTCTCTTCTTTAAATGCAATTTTTATTTTATTTGATTATAATTATGTACTGACATCAAAAATAAAAATTCATAGCGTGGAATGACGATTAAAGTTTTTGCGGTGTTTTTCTCGTATAAAAAGTACCTATTTTATGCAATAGTTACACAATTAGGTCTTGAAATGTCGTACCTTACTTAGGCCACTCGGCAAGCCTCGTGACCTAAATGCGGTACTCGACTTTAAGAACCTTCATTGTGCAACGATTGCATAAAATACTATTAAAAACTGCCAACGTATCTCAGAAGACCAAAAAGAAACGGATTTAAAATTTTATATGGAGTATGGGTGTGAAGAATGGACCATGACGCAAGGGGATAGGGGTTTGCTGGAGGCCTTTG